>WUAP02066003.1:0-17719 GCA_015163945.2 Stichodactyla helianthus
AAACTACTAAACTACTAAACTGTAAACAGGATAAACATGACCATCTACTAACAAGATTAACCCACTTGCTATGATCATTAACGTTTACTATTCCCCTCTGCTAAGTGGTTTCTTCTGTCGCTCTGTTTCATGTGGGAGGCGTTACAAAAATTTAGACATGCGCAGACCATAGAAAATAGAGAGCAATTAGAGCATTCAGTTTCGTCATTCTCAAACAAAAAATAGATTTTATACTGCTGCAAGAGATGCTTGGTAGTATTAGTGACAAACCAGCGTTTATGCCGTTAAATAGGAAATCTCTATGAAATTACATAGACCATCACTCAATGTCCAAACAGACTCTGTAAAAGCAAAAATTTCCGCATAATTGGTTACTTATATATACATTATCTAGTTTGTTACTAGTTATTGAAATCCATTTATACTACATCATTAAATTGCTGAGACGTCTAAACGTCCAATTCTTCTATCTTTCTTATTAAATGTATTTCGAAAAATTTTCTCTCAAAATAATTTTCAGGTCATTTTTCCTTTATCTTAGTCATCTTAAGAATGAGTCTTGGCATCAAACATAACTGGCACTGCACGAACATAACAGTTTTTCATTTCTTATAAGGCAATTCCATGTGAAGGATAACAAGCTATTGAATTTATATAAAGTACCCTTCAGGTGGAGAATAAGAAATAGTGAATTGGTGTTTCTCGCTCGGCAAACTTTACTTGTAAAAATAAGAAATAATATTCAAGGGAATAGTATGTGTCTAACATTGCAGCCAAAGCAAGAAGAGCAACACCATTTTATTTCCTACTCTAAAATACTTTTTCATGTTTTTTTGCTGTTCTATCAACTCGTGGAGAACATGAGAAAAGTATTTTTTAAATTATAACATTTTGAAAGAATTTCGTTTTCGTAATGCTTAAATAATGACGTCTTTTGTTTTCTTTCTCAGTGGAAACCCAGAAAAAAAAGAACTAGTTCTGGCAGAAGTGTCAACCTGCCTTCCTGTTTTGGTGTATCATTTCCGATTTTCCACAGAGGTCCAAGTTTACGTGGAATTATTTTGCAATCGACTCAGTTATGTGTAGCTCTCCATTTAATTTCTTACCTTTGTTCTTTCATGCTGTGATTCGATTTCACATTTTTTCCTCTTCGTTTCTGGTTCCATTTTTTAATGCTTTTTCCATTTTTGAATTGGCAAGAACAAATCTATACATCCTTTTTTTGTACAATTTATTTGGATTAACGCGTCTAAAAACCCGTTAATTAGTCACAATTAACTTAATAGATTGTTTGGAATTGGCAACCAAATAACGTAAACGCTAATTCTAATATGGCAAAGGTAATCAATAAACGAGCTTAAAAATCCGTTCGATTAATGTGAGGCAGACGCAAATCTAAAATTGTTAATCGTTATTTAAATATCGAATATAAGTATCCAAATATTGGATTATGAATACCTTATCTATTGAATATTGGAAGTTAATGTTAGGATGAAGAAGTGTTGCTTAGTTTGTGCAGGAAAAGGTATCAACTGTTTGATAGTTGATGTTTATAGTTTATTACAGTATCAATTCTACTCGAAAAATCACTTAAAATGATGAACGAAAGCTTATTAAAGCTCGAACTTGTACATCCATAGTTATAAAAACATATCTTGGCAAAAAGGTGTCTAAATTTCTTGCAATTTCCTCGAGATTTGTTCTCCTAAGAATGGCGTCATTTCACCTCCTTACCTTCCTATAGATGTCACTCGTAAAACGACTTGATCGTTTAGTTTTTGATCTTTTCGACTGTTCATCTCCAGATACAAACGATGGAATCCATGTATGTAACAATGTTACGGCAAGTAAAGTCCAGATAATGGTTCTAAGGTCCATTATCGCCGTTTTTAGGCCAAAGGAACAAACTGTTCCGTTGCTGTTTATTTTCAAGAAAAATTGTTACAAATGTTTTTGTTTACGCATCACTGGGCTATTATTTCATAACTTATTTATTATTGATTGGCTTTTTTCGTCTTTCTTTAACTCGTCTCTCTCTAAATTTGAGTTTAAGCAAATAATTTCTGTGCAAATCGTTGACGTAACTGAAAAGATGATCGTGATAAGACTTGAGAGTATCGCAAGCTATAGGCTTGTCATTCCTTATTTGATTCGTGTTCATGGTTTTTCCGAGTGGAGAAGACACGACGAAGCTGTCAGCGGGTACCTGTACCAACGAACAGAAGATTACAAGCAAATGACAAAGGTTCGTGTGTAAAAAGGGTCGTACAACAAAAACGAAACAAAATAACCATGTTTTGGGAGGTTTTTGGTTACTCAAGTGTGACGGGCGACTAGATAATGATGATGATGATGATGATGATGATGATGATGATGATGATGATGATGATGATGATGATGATGATGGTGATGATGGTGATGATGGTGATGATGGTGATGATGGTGATGATGGTGATGATGATGATGATGATGATGATGATAATTATGTACATGTAATATTCTCATATTTCGACATGTTTAGGAAAAGTAACATTGTGTTTTTGTTTGGTCGACCAATGTACTTACTAACTGGCTTGCTTGTCATTGGCACAGACAGATAATCACTCATCTAACCAACTATCCATCCGGTTTTCCATCCATCCTTTCGTAGATAACCTGCCTACCAACTAGCCACTAAACTACCAACTATGACCAACCAACCAACCAACCAACCAACCAACCAACGCTACTACCAACCTACCTACCTAACCTACCTACCTACCTTACTTACCACACAACTAAATTAAACGAACAAACGACCAGCTAAACAATTAACTCAATTACTGGCTGGAAGAGAATACAACACAAAGAAAAACTCTGAAAGTGTTCTAAGTATGCAAGACCCACAACGACAGACAGACGACAGCTCAAGTCACGGGCGTGACGACATATCCTGCTTTTCAAATCAAAGTGCTGAGAGATGGTGCGCCCTCAGGGATCACGCCACGGGACGTTCGTTATACAGTTTTATACTCAGTCATACCATCTCCTGCACATGTAATAGCTGGGCTCACAATAACTAGCTGGGCTCACAATAACTTAAGGTTTCTAAGAGCGTTCAATCTCTTTTTTCTAGACGGCTGACAAATCGAAAATAAAGAAAATTACATATTTTTTCTTTTCTTTGTGAAATATTTGATGGAGTTCATTGCAGGAGTTCCTGCGTAGAGAATTTATTTGGCTTGATCTAACCTATATCAGGAGCCAAAATGATAAAATTTTAATGTATTTCCCTTGTTTTGTCTTCAGACACCTGTTCAACTCTTTCTCTCTTACGATAAAAGTCTTGCCATGTCTTCAAACAAGTCTGTGTCATCTAAATATCGTTAAACATGGCGTCCCACGTTTTCATTTTATTATGGATACTAGAGATAAGTAGGTGTGTTACTATTAGTATGGGCAAAAAAAGTCGTAGAATGGCAGACGTACAGTTGACCAAAAGGGTAAGTATATCTTCCATAATGTTTCTGTTAAGGTTAGAAATAGTTTGGTCTCTACCGGGACTTGGATGTAATTCATTTATTGCTCATTTAGCTAATGGTGCCAATGATAAACATTTTGATTAAAATCAAAGGTAATAGATGTAGCAACGATTATTATTGCTAGAATCGTTGGTGCTAATCTCCACAAGGATCGTAAACAATACCTTTGATTAGGAAATAAGAGCTTTTGAATTTTAGCTTCAGTATTACAAAAATAACCACGATTCTTGAGGTAGACTGTCATGGTACAATCATTTAAAAGCTAAGTTTTGCCATTTATATAGTTTACTTTATTTATTTATTTATTTTATTTTTATTTTTTTTCACTTGGTTTTGTGGATGGACATAGCTAATGGACAACCGAGGAGGGTAGGGAGGGGTTGTAGTTGATACATCAGAACGAGTCATGGAAGGGAGGGAGAGAGTCTTCAATTCTCTGAAAAGAAAATTTTTATTTGTTATCATCCGCTTTGATCGGGCATATGGAAATGAGTCTATTATGCACTTTACTAAAGTATAGGTCAGGATAGATATTTAATTGCATGGTGTATACACCTATTTCAAAAAAGGTTGTCGGAGCCAGAGGAGATAGACAATAGGTCATTTCAAGACTGAAAGGAATTATGGGCATACAAGTAAACACAAATAACCGAGGCCTTTATCATGGTTTCGTCGACTACAGAACAACATTGATTATCTCAACACTAAGCTCCATGTTCTGAACGAGAATAAGAAGCAGAAACACAAGTCATTCCAGCTATTCTAGGATCTTGGAATGGCCTATCTCCTATCGCCAATTGCCTATAGCCTTTGGCTGCGACAACAGTTTTTGAAATAGGTATTTGTAGGAGAGAGTAATGGATTTTAATGGTGTGACAGTGTGTGGATGCAAGAGTTTTGTCGTGTTTTATGGTAACCATGTTTTTTCTTTCTACTCTCTCTCTTCTTTCAGCAACATCTCTACAACAGTATGCAATATAACATCATGAACATGTACTCCCCGTTTCGTTTTCGATTCCCGGATGTCGTTGAAGATGAGTGCAATATCAACAAACCGTGTTCCGCTGACCAGTTTTGTGACGTGCACGTGTGTCGAGCATGTCTTCACGAAAACACTCCGTGTCATTTTATAGGTAAGAGCTGATACAGGTAATTACAGTCACGCTCATTTTGTGCAATACAGCTGGATATTTTGGCAAGTCGTGTCGTGTGTTTTGACGAGCCCATAGAGCAAGTCAATATACAAACAGACGAGTAGCAAGCCTATATTGCTTCCAAGCAATGATATTTCGGCCCGTATGACCGTTGCTCATGAGAACAGAACATATGCAGGAATTCGTCACGAATTGAGTAGCCTGCAAAAAAGTAAAAAATTGTCTTTGCGTAGCCTGCTCGTTGAACAAACAGTTTGTTCGGATCAAACGCAGCCTATCTGTACGCGGGCTACTCGTAACATGCAGTGGCAACGTTCTGTCGCAACATCAAACTTCAAAGTTCCACCCGCCTACAAAAGTGTTATTCGGACGAATGTGATTCGATGTGGAAATATAGTGACAGCTAATTGACAGGCACAGCAAATATTATGGGTTGGCAAACTGAATACAGTTACATTTCGGCCTGAGGGCCGAAATAAAAATATCAACCAAGAAAATAGTGTGTAACTAGCACTCCAAACAAGCTACGCGCGCATCTATTTCATCACAGCGACACAAGCACAAATGCAAGCACAATCATAAGGAGTATTTTGCAGAATAAGTGCCAGGCCTCTTCCAAACATGGCGGCTAGCATAGACCTGGAACTAGTTTTTTGATTTTGTTCAACTGCCATATTCCCTGTGTTCTCCCTTTGTGCTTGTGTTGCGTTCTTTTTTCACTGGCGCAACATGGATGCAGGTACAAAAAGGAATTTTTTTTATCCTTGTATACTTCATGCTTAATAGCTGTATTACGATTGGTCGAATTTCTCAGGAACATGTTGCAAGCCCTTCGTGTGTCAATACGGCCAATGTACCAAAGGTGTCAAGCAAGGCGATCCTGGAACCTATTGTGACAAAACATCTCAGTGTGATAGCACCAGTTGCTGTGTACGAGAAATATCTTTGAACCCCAGAACATCCGTTTGTAAGCCAATGCTGGACGAGTACGAATCTTGTGGACCAATCAACTTGTTCCACCAAGTTTACAGTGGCGGGAAAGTGGAACCAGCATGTGGACCGTGTAAGCCTGGGCTACAGTGTAAAAATGTTGGGTAAGTTGGACATGCGCAAAACTATTCATATAATAAAAAATGTATGTTATAGACTAGGCATCCAAATTAACTGACAAACTATTTTGGTTTACAGTTTAAGTTTCGTTATCTTCATTTGGATCGAGAGGGCAAAACATCCAAACACTCTTTTAAAGGTTTCGGGCAGGGATTTTGGAATAAGACTACGATATACCTTTTCGGCTATGACGTACTGTTTTCCCATTTCAGACCACGTGTCATCCTCTTGGGAATAAGATTCTTTGTTTGAGGTACATCCATATTAACGTATCTTCTCATGCGTTGCCATCAAACAAAGGAATAAAACCAAGGGGAATGACACCTGGTCTGAAATGAGAAAACATTACGCCCAAGCTGAAAAGGTCCATTCTTGGAAATTTTTCTTTTTTTCTTTTTGTGGTCCATCAGGTGTGGACGCACACAAGAACTTGAGAAAAATGTCTGCTCCTTCGATGATAGGTTTTATAATTTTATTTATTTATTTATTTTTTTGATTTCATGTTTTCAGTTTTACCCTTCCTATTCAATGGATGTTATTACAGTTGAGACATTGCTTTGTCTAAAATGACATACAATTGAGACTAAAGGTGGTTCATTACAATGCTCATGGTCTCATTTGCATCTCATTTGCTTGCATCCACAATATATCTGCCATTTTAGTCATCTTTGTCCCTATAGACCCCTTGCAGCACGTTAGAATGCAGCTCAATCTGGGGGACAAAACAATGGATTCTAGCTCTCAAGAGAACAGAAGTCTTTTGTTTTGTCCCTCAGATTGAGCTGCTCTGACGACATGTGCAAGGGGTCTATTGTCGTGGCATACCTCTACAGCAATCCCTGTACGAAAGCTTGATTTTCCCACGGAGATGCCATTCATTCCTTGCCTGCTTAATGTTAGAAAAGTATAATAATTTTTGTTATCCTTTTTGCAGAATCCGAGGGCTACATTACGTCTGCCTCAAAGAAGACGTCGATTGATACAAAATGACATCCATACCTCAATTAAAAGAACACACACATGTAAAGCGTTTTCATGAGAGCATCATTTTATTGCAACTACCAGAATAGCTTTGCCAAATTAGTGTTTTATTCGGTCTTATTTAGATTTCTTTATTCCTGAGAATGAAGTGACGATTGCCGGGTACAATTTTCCTGACAGTAGAAGCCACTCAAAGCATTCTGGTAGTGGTAGTGAATTATGTCATCTCATTGAGAATGGCACATTTATTCTACGTCGAACAAGCTTACTAGCCTTCCTGATTACTCATTCTTCCGAGCCAGAGGCTCATGATGAAGCCGACAACGCTATTAAATTCGGAAACTTTGAAGTTTCTGGACATTCTTAGGCGGAAGGGAAAATATCGTATCGTCAGAAAACAACACACACCTCTTCGTAAAAATGTACTAATCATGTGCAGATACACCTCAATTGTAAGCATCTGTTGTGTGCAATAGATGTGTCAAGTGAGCCCATTGCTTTATCGCATCATTGTGAGGCTTGAGAGCTATTATATGATTAGTATATGCTAAGGGTGTCATCATTGCCAACCAAAGTCACCGAAAAGTTTCTATTTTTTGATATGTGTATTAATAAAGCTTTTCACAAAAATCATTGGATATAATAGAATTATGGTATAGTTTAAGAATTTTTTTGCTATTTTCTTATTTGAAAAAATTGCGAAAAATGTGTCAGCGGTTGTGAATAAAATCTCGGTCTCACCTCTCACTAAATAAAATGTCCGTGTTTTTATTTAAAAACCCTGCAGAAGACACATATATGTTATATTTTAATTCAAAATTCATTTGTCTGCATTCCTCATTAAGACTTGAGCAGCAGCCATGTTGACCATCTGAGCCCGCAATATTAGAATGCGGTTATACTCAGACCACAGGCAGCCCAATAAAATTTTCCTGTGAACCTTATAAAATGGTCGTTTGAACAGGGAACGTGAATAAGAAAGAAAGAAACACAATAGGAGAAAGTTATTAATAAGGTTTAACTTGATAAACGTACCATTTAAGTAAAAAAAATCTGGAGTATTATGGCTTGGGCTACCTGTGGTCTGTCGAACAACAAGCTGTCAACATGGCCGAACTTTTTTGTACACCAATCTTCTTCGCCGTTTATCATACACGCAATGCAGTTAGCTACAAAACTATTAGCCTCATTAGAATAAAGAAGGGACTAGCTTTCCAAAACAGGGATTTTCGAGTAATTTGGAGTATCATCCGCAAAGTTACGGCATTTAAAGTTGGTCGAAGTGACGAAAATATGGAGGATTTCAAAGATCGAGCAGCCACTTCAAAGACAAAAGGTATACATCGAAGTGATAGCAAGATGAAAGTTTAATCTTTGGTAAGCCAGTTTATTATATCTTAAAGTAGTTCCTATGTAAAGTCACTAATTATACTGGCGCTAATCTACAATTGCATGAATTAAGAAATATGATAAATAAGTTAACTTATTTTAATTGATGAAAATATTAATGATTGCTTGTTAACTTTTATAAATCAAAGAAAAACTGAATGATGAGTTAGAGAATCACTTGTGGTGTAGTGGTTAGGTAGGGGTTGTTTGGTAGAAGGGAATCGGGTTCGATGCTCTATTAAAGCTATCTTTTTTTTTTTTTTTTTTTTTTTTTTTTTTTTTTTTTTTTTTTTTTTTTTTTCCTAATAAAATTGATAATAGAAAATTTCCAACCTCTGGCGTTAAAGAAAGCTATGCTTCACTTGTTTTGAAATATCTTTTATATGATTGAATATTTTCACTAACTTAGCTTTGGCTTTGATCGATGATACGAAAATAAAAACAATATAATAAAAACTTAATAAACAAAAAACTACGACCATTAAGTTTAACTTTTGACGAACATTTCTAATGATGTGAGACATGTAAAGTCAAGGTGTTTCAGTTCAGCTGGAGCGATACAGCCAACGAGGCGATCTAACCTGAGGACGGCAACTGAAAGTTCATTTCTATAATTCAACCTAGGCTTAAACTCAAGTTATTAAACCGAGTCCCCAAAAAACTGTCCTGGTGAACTATTCACTTGACCACAATGGCATACAGGGCGTACTGATCGAATGATATGAGTTTAAGTACATTCTGAATTCTAGAAATGCGCTCCCGGTGGCCGTCCTAGATCGCCCCCTCGTCAAATCTTAAGTTCGCTAACTAGTTTACCTTAACCGTAACTACGCGTTGTGATTGGATAGAGCGGTTTTCGTATAAGTGGAAAACGAAATAGCAAATGCGTAGCCGTACCGTAGCAGTGCCGTACTTTACCATAGACGTATTTACGCTTTGTGATTGGATGATTTACGCGAAAACAATGGGAGGCCATTTCAGTGTTACTGCATACCGTACCGTGTACGTGCTGTAAGTCAGTACCGTACGTTTCCCACTCATACGATAACCATTCTTATGGGAAGCCATTTCAGTCTTACTGCATACCGTACCGTGTACGCGCTGTAAGTCAGTACCGTACGTTTCCCACTCATACGATAACCATTCTTATGGGAAGCCATTTCAGTGGTACTGCATACCGTACTGTGTAAGTGCTGTAAGTAGGGAAGCATGGGTGGTGTACGCTGTTAATGCGCTGCCTCTCACCGCTGGGGTCTTGGGTTCGATTCCTGGACTTACCATCTCATGTGAGTAGAGTTGTTTGTTGGTTCTCTCCTGTGCTTCGAGGGTTTTTCTCCGGTTTTCCTCCGTCCGCAAAACCAACTTCTAAATTCCAATTCGATCTTTGGGCATTCGCTTTAATTGGAGCCTAGCTCTGTTGTGAATGGCCCACGTTGTTTCATAACAACGACAAGCTAGTAGATCCTAGATCCCGTCGGTACCGTACGTTTCCCACTTATACGAAAACCGCTTTAAACAGGAATTAAGATTAAACTTAAATGGCAATCAACAATCTGGTTAATTTTATGGAGCTTTATTTAAACCATCGAACAGTATGATACAGAAAACAATCCACTTTCATATGAAAACGGCCCACGGCAAATTATCGGGATGAGCAAATCCCGCAAGAATTTATAGTTGATATGCATTTAATAAATCAAGTATTTGCAGCGCATTATAATCGGCGTTTGTTGTGCGTGACAGCCTGAACATGCAGTTGAAGTGATATTCGCTTTGCAGTGATATTTTTTATGTTATTTTAAATAATGGCTTTTTTCGTAAAAGTTCTTTTTGTTCTTTTAATCTTTGATATACAGTGTTCCCAATCAGAGGTAAAAATTGATTTGCAAAAGTCACATGATCAAAGAGCTGTGAAGCTGTCGCTGATTGGGTCCTTTACACTTGATTTCTTGGTCTTAGGGGCAGCGGCCGCGCTGGCCTGGGGCAGACACACTTGATGGACGCCAAATATACTGCAAGAGAATTTAAATAAGTGTCATTTTACTATTTAAAAAGGCTGTCATCGCTAGGTGACAGAGGCGATAGGAGATAGGTCATTCCAAGGCCTGGGTCTGCGTAAATATAACAGTATTCAGTCATTAGGTTAATATTGAGACATTCAGTGCTGCTGGCAGCCAAAAGAAGGCATTTTTAGCACTTTTAGTTCTTGTCATTTGCATCATTTGTCCATTAGATGGTTTTGGAATAACCCATCTGACTCATCTCCTTTGGCAACGACAAACTATTTAGATATGGGTGTAAAAAGAGCTCGAAAATTCTAGAGTTGAAACTAGCATTAAACCAATATCAAACCAACTTTTTCTATATGCCAATGAGACCAATTAACACACTGAAACGCATTTAGCGTTATTACACAGGCAATATTCTTCGAAGAATTTTGCTGCGAAACGTCTTTTCGCATCGACTGTATAGTAATGATGCAGCAAAACTTCGAGACAAGTGGCTGGCATCGCAGCCATTTTTCATCGAGTAATTATATTCCGATATCATTAATATATCTGATTCATTAATGATATAATCGATGCACTATACGTACCCGACTTGTTTACACGTCAACCCTTGTTTGCAGGGTCCACAGGCAGGTTGAACTGTGCCTCCTACATATACTGTCCTGTATTGATTGTATGGTCCACATGTTTGGTGCTCATCCAAGGCTGGCTTACAAATAGAGATGGCTGGGTTGATTGCGGGCTCACGGACGCAACAAAGATCTTGATCTTTACAGTCACTTTGACGATCACAAAATGTACCTGAAGACATATGAGAGTGGTAATTAGACATTAGAGCAGATTTCGTATGACTGTGAAAAAGACGCGGCACGGTCAGTGTCGTAAGCGTTCCTTGCCGTGCCTTGACCGTGTCCGCGCCGTGTTCGTGCCGCGACTTTTTCACAGTCATACGAAATCTGCTCTACACTGCACCTTTACTTTTGGCTTAAGTATTGCTGACATCATCACATCTTTGCAAACCTATTAACATACAACATCGCCATAACTGATATTTTACCTCCTTTTTTTACATACAAAGTGCACAGTAGCCATCAGTACCAACAACAACAACACACCAAACTAGCAACAATACCACCACATCTAACACTACCAACTACACTTTTACCAAAAGCACCTCAACCACCACCGCCAACACAACCACATAATCTTCAAATTTAATAGCTCCACCACCACCAGTACATCTAACACCATCACCTTCACCAACAGTACTACAACCACCATCACTTTCACCACCAGCAACGCCACCATCAGCATCTTCACATTTAACGCCACCACCATCATCACCACCACATATAACACCACCTTCATCAACAGCGCTACAACCACCACCACTCCCACCACCAACAACACAACCAACATATCTTCACATTTAACTAGTCCACCACCACCTTCACCAACAGTACTAAAACTAACATCACTTCAACAACCGCCATCACCACCATCAGCATCTTCACATTTAATAGCTCCACCACCAACAGCATTACGACCATCACCACTACAACTACTACCACCACTGCCACAACCACCATCAACATTTTCACAATTAACTCTACCACCACCAACAACAACAACAACACATCTAACACCATCACCTGCACCAACAGTACTACAACCAACATCATTGCCATCACCGCCAACGCAAGCACCATAAACATCTTCACATTCAACTCACCACCATCATCACCACTACATATAACACCATCATCACCACCACATATAACACCACCGAATACACCACCACCACCACCACCAAGAACAGCACTACCACAACCAGCACTTCTAACACCACCAAATACATCTTTACCAAAAGTACCACGACGCTACCACCAACACCATCCAGACCACCAACACCAACACTAATACCAACTCATGCAAAACCGACCAGTATCAACAGTAACTTTAATAATAATAACACCACGAACATATGAAGCAATGAAAAAGTAACTGAACAAAACCAAATGAGGAATGATTATTCACCTGATTGGCCAGGCTTGGAGCCAGCTCTACACCGTCCATACACACACTCTGACCCAGGACAGCACTGTCCATTCTGTGTACACGCTACATTTTCCTTCAGACAGTCGACACACAAGAACATGTGACAGTATTTTGTTGGATCTTTGCACACTTTGTGGGCATTGCATTCTTGACTGTAATAACCAGGCGAGATGGCCTTAACAAAGAAAACAAAAGAGATGAGATGAACGAAAAAAATGAATGAAAATCATTTTATTACAACAAAAATACTTAGTGCTTTTAATCTTGAAATAAAATTTAAAACTGACTATTGATGATTAACGATGATTTTTTTAAAATCAAATTTAGGTATTCTATTCTGTGTTAGACTGTATTTCATCCTCTTTCGTGGATGGATTGAAGTTTTTGACTTCATTCTGGGATTTCGAAGCCTAAATCAGAAGAATTGAGGCGCAAGAAAGAAAGAGGTTCTGTAAGTAAAGTTTAATATTCCTTTATGATAAGTGAGCTGTTAAAAATCGATTACAATATCAATAATGTTTTTGTTTATAAATCTAAACGGTGGGAGCCAAATAGTACATCGTACGGAGATCAAAACAAATCGATGTAGCAGTTTCAACAGTAAATTTGCTTTTTATATATGTTTATAATTTAAAAAGGATCAATTTTGTCGAGGGAACAAAAATTCTAGGACTAGACTTGGATGCTTACCCTCGCACTTCGTTCATTGTTGTACATTATATGTCCTTTCTTGTCCGATGTTCGTGCTTGCACTACGACAATTACGAAACAAACTAGCAATATCTCCTTCAACATGTCTGATTAAGTCACCACGGAAACTTTAACATAACTAAATGTATTTTTTCAACTATAAAATAAAAAAGGTTTCTTTGGTTTCTTTGTGTAAGAAAAAGACCGATACCTCTTTGTTCTCACTGGTGTTATTTATTTATTTATATATTGATTATGTAAGAGATCGCAGCAGGTAGTTGAACGAGTTCGGGTGTTGTTTTCTGGTGGTTTGATTATTTTAGAGCGCGAATCCTAAATGTATGACCGCTTTTAATGTCTTCGCATACTTATATGCACGGGCTTTTGTAAGTTAAACCTACATTTTTTGATTTAAAACTTTCTGGTTATACTACATTGTCTAGTGATACCACCTTAGCAGACGTGCCATTTCTTTTTTCGCTGAGTCATTTCACTGTATTGGCTTTTGGTTTTGTTGCTCTCGCTTGTTACGAAAAGTACCTCTCACCGGACTCGGTATTTTTCCGTTTTAGCATGTGCCGCATGGTTTCACGTGACATGTCATAGAATGGTAGGTAACATGAAAATAAGTAGTCCTCCATTTTGGATTTTAACGCGGGTCATGAGTGACCAGAATTTGATTGCATCATGCGTGCGCATTTTTAAGCAATTCTGCAAAACAAAATTGGAAAAATAAGCAAACAAGCCAAGCAAATGAGCAAGCAAGCAAAAAAATAAGCAAACAAACAAATAAGCAATTAAACAAACTAACAAACTAACAAACTAACAAACAAGAAAGCCAGCAAACAAGCCAAGCAAACAAACAAACAATATAAAGAAGCCAACAAGCAAGCCAACAAACAAACGAACAAGGAAACAAAAAAACAAGGAAACAAACAAACAAGCGAATAAGGAATTAAACAAGCAAACAAACAACCAAAAAACCAAACAAACAACCGAACAAGCAAACAAACAAACAAGCAAACAAAAAAACTAGCAAACAAGCAAACAAGCAAGCAAACAAGCATGCAAAGAAACAAGCGAACAAGCAAAGAAACAAGCGAACAAGCAAGCAAACAAACAAGCAAACAAACAAACTAGCAAACTAGCAAACAAGCAAGCAAACAAGCATGCAAAGAAACAAGCGAACAAGCAAAGAAACAAGCGAACAAGCAAAAAACAAGCGAACAAGCAATTAAACAGGCAAACATACAAGCGAACAAGCAAACTAGCGACGTACAAGTAAGCAAAGGAGCGAACAGAGAGGCAGAAAGCCAAAAGCAACCAAAACAAAGCAAGAAAAAAAGAAAAGAGAAACGAGAGAGGTAAAGAAGACAAACCGGAAACCATAGATAGCAAGAAACCATCTTAAGACAGCTTAAGCTTTTGTTTAGTTAAAAAGAAGTATTGTTCAAATACAGTTCTGACAAAAACTTCCGCGGCATGTCGTTTAATATCCCGACAATTATTCTATTCAAACCGCTTCTAACCTTTTGCAAGGCTATTGAAAGTTTAATTAAAACTTTGTTTTTTTATTTTTTGTTAAAGGATTCAAAAATTGTATTTATTTAGCTGCATTTCCTTTTGGCAAGTAAATAGAACTGCAAACTTTTCTTGATAAAGCCCATTCGTTAGTCAATATGCATTAATTACTACGCATGCGCGAGGTGTTTAAGCGACTTGGCTGTTTGAACAAGGTGATGAAACGTTTACAACAAATGTTTGTGAACTTTCAAGCGATAGTTGATATACAAAACAGTGTAAGATTGTAACCTATTGTTACAAAAGCTAACAGTACTGATTTTGGAGGCAGTTAAGTGGACGAGGGCAATGTGTTGAGCAGAAAAGCAAAAAGCTAGTGAAAACAAAATATTTCAGTTTTGCTTCTGTTCCAATATGGACAGTTTATCTCTAAACGAAGCTGTTTTAGGAATTCTTCTTTTACTCGTGCTCATATATCGTGAAAACGTCCAAGGTAAGATTGAATTAGAATTTGATAAATGCAGTCTGATTTATCTGATTTTAGAGATTTACTCGAATGATTTTTGATTCAGCGTACATCTGTTTCAAAGACAATGTTTAAATATCTCTTGGTTAAGATTTTAATGGAAAGCAGAAGTGCTAAATAAATTTGTAGGCATTAAAACTTAGAATTGAACAACAGCAGGAACTGGTTTTTCTGTAAAATCAATTCAAAGACTTGAAAGCATTTTTTTCCTGTTTCATTGGTGAGGCTTTTAAGTGATGTACCTTATGGAAAATAATCCGCATCGGGCTAAGATGAAGAACGACAGTATAGAGTAAGCACTATGACTGATCTATATATTATATTTTATTAATTTTGCTGCATTTGATCTTTTTCTTATTGAATAGAATTTGATGCAAAAAAGTTAATGACGCGATCACAGCTTATTTAATCAGGCAAGAATATCAATTCAATGGGTTGATATTTTAAAAAACTTTCTGCTTAGACCTCATATCAAACATACGAAAAAACAGAAAGAAAGAGAGAAAGGACTAGGGAGAATGAATGAATGAACGAGCGAAGGAACAAACGAAAGAAAGAGAGAAAGAAAGAAAGAAAGAGGAAAAAAGGGAAGAAGAAAAGAAAAAAAGAGAAAAAGAAAGAAAAGGAAGTCGAAGAAAATTTATAACTGAAACTATTACTCCAAAAATAATGACATGTTTGACGTAAAAGATGAAATATTTTCTCACAACGACAGTGATGCTTGTTTCCTTTGTTTGTTTTTAATTTGAAACAGTTTCGAAAATGTCGGTTTTAAAAAAATAAAGAGAAAATTGTTTTACTTTTCCTAATTTAGTGGCAGTAGCATTCTAATTACACACACGACAAAATTCGTTATTTAGAAAGCCTCTTTATGTTACTGTATTCGGTTTGCCCAACCCATAATATTTGCTGTGCCCGTCAATTAGCTGTCACTATATTTCCTCACATCGAATTAGATTCGTCGAATATTTTAGTAGATGGGAGGGACTTTGAAGTTTAATGTCGAGATAGAATGTGGCCACTGCATGTTCACGGGTAGACCGCGCACAGATAGCCTGTTTTACATCCGAACAAACTGTTTGTTCACGAGCAGGCTACGCACAGACAACTTTCAGCTCTTTCTGCAGGCTGCCACGAATTCTCATATATGTTCTGTTCTCAAGAACAACTGCTATAATTGCCAAAATATCATTGCTTTGAAGTTGCTTGTTATTAACAATATCCAGAATTTCAATTTTAAAAGGCGCCATTGTGTTTGTTTAGCTTAAGAAAATGCCCGTCACTGACACACGAAAAAATCCTATTTAGTCCAAAAACCTGAACCTTGAACACTGTGGCGATCTTTTGTATGTAGCTATTTCAAAAAGGTTGTCACTATGAAAGAAAATAGTCGTCATGGATAAATGGATAAATGATGCAAATGACAAGAACTAAACTGTGCTAAAAATGGCTACTTTTGGCTGCCAGTAGCACTGAATGTCTCACATATTAATCTAATAATAGGATATTGCTATATTTACGCAGACATAGGTCTTGCGATGACAGCCTTTTTGAAATGAACGGGTGTATTCTAAATGCGATTCAGTCTTCCAATTCTAGTCCAATTCTAATGATTCTCATCCATCTATTACTCTTGAATTTCTCTTTCATTTCATAATGAAACTGACTTCATCGTCAACTTTCAGCTTCATCCTATGATTTCCGGATTGCAATTGCGTTAGATTCGACCAAGATGACAAGCCAACAGGAATTCCAAGACCAAAAGACGTTAGTAACAAAACTAGTCACTCAAGTGCTCAGGCGCAAAAACATCGAATTTGCCATAGCAGTCTACACCGCTGACAAAAACAAAGTCTTCAAGGATTTCGACGATACCAAGACGGTCAATTTGACAAACGTGGATTATTTGAAGGCATCGTATTATGGTTTTGATACAAAGAAGTTATTCGGCTTGAGGTTTAAGGAGAGGCCAGACTGCTTCTTTTTCATAAGAAACCACGAGAACTACACGCATCCCGAGTGTAACTCGACATATGCCCCGATGGGATACGCAGATCCGGTGACTAAAATAGCTCTGAGGTTTGGAAATGCAAGAGAGGAATACCTTGGAAGAATAACTGAGATGAAAGATATTCTTGCTAGCGGATTGCTAGTTAATGACTCTATCCACAATTCAAATAATTTCAATAATATTGTGAATTCTATTCTGAGCAACTGCAGTAAGTATGTATTATGTATTGTGTCATTTTTAGTTAACAATTTACTCTTTTTATCTGTTTATCATTTTTTGGTGTCCATGCAATGTAACAATTACAATTTCCCAAAATTTTAGGTGTTTTATTTAAAATTTCAGAAAAGTATCAACCACCATCAATAACTGCCACATCCAGCGCTGTGCTGACGTCATCGTCATTCCTTTCTTATCATACGGAAGAGATACTAATGACGTCAACGAAAACGGTTACCCTGCGTAACAATACTGGATACACTGTTGTACCTTATTCAATACAGCATACGGTCACTCAGGCTAGCACTCCAGCTACTTCATTAGAGGCTTTAGTGACATTGGTACCCACATATACTAATACTGATGACTTGGATAGGCTGCGAGAGGGTATGCTTTCAATTTATTGACTCATAAACTTATTCTTGTTCACTTGTTCACTGGTTCACGTATTCACCTGTTCACTGGTTCACTGGTTCACGTATTCACCTGTTCACTGGTTCACTGGTTCACTGGTTCACTGGTTCACGTATTCA
>WUAP02066114.1:0-10951 GCA_015163945.2 Stichodactyla helianthus
TATTGTTCAAGTTGTAAATTTTTCGCATTGCCGTTGGTATTGATGAATAATTTGCTCTTAAACGAGGCTAAGCCTGTGCAAATGAATCCGTGGTCAAGGATTACAGCGGTAATTATGGAATGCGAAACAGGACTATTGCGCGTCGACACTGGCGTATTGCGATTTGAAGTTCAAAGCCAAACAAAAGAATCAGAGAAACTACAAACTGAGCTAATCTAGAAAATAAAGTCAACAGTTCTGGGCTATCGAAAGACTTTGATACAGACTAGCAGTTTTTGTCAAAATTGAGGTGCTGCGAGTCCATATCAGTTTGTAATACAACAATTCTTATAGAAGATTACCATAGTAGCTGAGATAGTAATAAAGAATAAAATTTATCAATTGGATACGTTAATTCATTTAATTAAAATAGAGGAAACAGACTGCTAAAACGAACATGCATTTGTTTAAAATTTGTTATATAATCATCTAAAAATCACCAACACAGGATAGGAACATTAAATATTGCTTAACATGATGCCAGATGGGCATAATATAGCTAATAAAACAACGTGGAGTTCATCAGTAGAACAGTCTGATATATTTTAAAAGTGTCTATAGCTCACACTTCTGAAGTATAAAGAACTTTAAAGGTATTACTGTCATAAGAGAAAATTAAAGCACCATCAACTTGTAATATGGCAACGGTAAGCTCTTCGGTTGTTGTGACAGCGAAGAGAGTAGCCTGGGGACGAAAATCATCGTCCACGACAGAGAGACATTGATCGACTGTGAACATGGTTATTACAGTCCAGGGTCCACTCGTCCAAAGATCCACAGGGACTCCACAAGATTAGTGTTGCTGCTCGGCTGGCGGCTCGCAAGAATTATCGTCGGACGCGGATCCAGGATTTTAATAAAGGGGGTTCGCAGAATCGCTATCGAACAAGGTTAGATCGTGAAAACTGTAAGCAAATGGCCGTCAGTTTTGAAAATATCGAATGCTTACGAGTTATCAAATGCAAATTAGTGATTTCTTATTACAGATAGCAAAACAAACAAAAGCTTTCAAAGAAAACTAATGTAAGAAGGTCAATAAGTATCACCTTACTTAACAACTGTCTACGCTATCAAACTGGGTCGTTTTCTGGAATACAAACCCTCTTGATAACACCTTAACTTGATGTAAACAGAAACAGTGCTTCAATTTTCATTTCTTGATGTAAATTTAGGAAAAAGAGAAGCAAAGAAATAAACATGAAAAATCAGTTGAAGAACTGAGCTTAAGGCGAAAAAATTTGACATATGACTTATTAGGAGATAAAGTAATAACAAAAAATAGGTTGCGACAGACGCCTTGTGCTGAGTCAGTCAGGTAGACGTGTCATAAATTTAGTTATAAGTCATTCTCTACATACAGAAGGTAACGTGATCAATCGCCAATGTTGCTCTCAATCAAGAGCTAGCGACAGGAATACTTATCAAGTATTCAAGGTATCCGTATATTTGATCGAGCCACCTTCTTTGCAAAGGCGTTGACAGTTTGAAATGGTTTAAACGGGTCATATGGAGAAATGGATGAGCAGCGCTTTGCTATCTGATTTAATGGGAATGTGCTAAATTAGGGTAAAAATACAATGCCCTTACAAGAGGATACCCTTTATGCTTGTACTACGAGTAATAATTACATGATATTCTGCTATTCTCTACATCTTTGAGGAATAATTCGCTAGTATCGGACCTCTTTTCGTGTACTCCTTGGCTGATCTCAGGGTCAGCAACATCTCGCTCTTTCCTATAAATGCAATAATTTAAGGAGAGATACATTCTGCTTAAAATCTGTGCCTAGAATGTGTAACACTAATTGGAAAAACCTCTTGGTAAATAACATGGATCTCACATGGGTCACAAATGATGAATGCATGCCCAAGGAAGTCGTCTTCCCCGCTTTATACCTGATTGTATAAAGAAGACTTAGGTGTAAGACATGATTATGAGTCAGAGCATTGCCGAATAATTGCGAGATTGTGGGTATTCACTATCACATTGCCTTTGGATTTTTTCTTTGGATTTTACACCTTTCTGTGAAATGTAACAGAGTGGAAATCAAGTCTTCTTCACCTAACACATCTGAAGGTAAAGATGTCTCGGGAATACTGCCATTTATCTGTGGGTATTCACTGTGACATTGTCTTTGGATTTGTACACATTTATGTGTAATGCAACAGAGCAGGAATCAAAAGTAAATATTTATCAAGTCACACATGGATCAGCAACACTTTATTCCGGGATGTGACAGGAACATCTTTACGTTATATACACATCGTAAAACACCGAGGAAAAAGAGGATTAGTGTAACACAATCTGATATTAGTCACATCACGGACAATCTCCTTTTTGCCATAATAAGCTGTAAAATGTTTATCTAAATTCTTTTTAAAATGTTTGATTAATAAACTGTTATATTAGAAATAAAAAGGATTTGCAGGTTAGGCTCGACTATTAGCAATAAATTGAGCAATAAATCTTTACGATTTTAGTAATACTGAATACTTCAAAATGAAAGAGAGAGAGGATATGGTCGAATTAATGCTGATATCGGAGTGTTTGGAGTTTTGGCATTACGATATTTATTATAAGTAATTTCTTATTATGATGAAGAAACGATCCGCAAACAAATAAATGGACCTTGCTTTCTATTGTTTGCCAGCAGTCAGGTATTCATTCATTCAGCGATTATTACCTCTTATTAAACAAAGTGTTGAAAACGTTGCAACGAGGTGGAAGGACTACCGCTCACGAGGTTCTTCCCAAACTTGAACTTTGATTGAAAATAAAAAATATATATTTTACAGATGAACTTCGTATGGGATATAAATGCTTCTACACTAGTTAATGTCTTCGAGAAGGATATATGAATGATGGGGTAACATCGTTCAAATTAACTCTGAAATAATAAGTCAATTCAGTATGTAACACAATGCACTCCACAAGCCTTGACACCCGATGATGTTGTCTTATCACCACGCACGAAAATCACTAAAAGAATTCTAAAAAAAGTTGACGAAAATTCATTGTCAAAACATTACGGTGATTTATCAAACTTCGTATACCAATAGACAGGTTAATTTTCCGTTTGGATTTCTCAATTTGTTTTGCAATGAGGCTTTGATGCCATTGAATGATGCACTTCTATGAAGATCGGATTGAATTTCAGACTAGGCTCGACTACAATCGCCTCTTATATTCTTTGTACGTTCATGGAATTCTGGTAATCTAATGGCGTTCCGCGGTCATCAACCAGCCATTGAACGGTAAAGATTTACACAAGTAAAATACTCCAAGCATTGAATACCATGCAGTAATGTTTCTGTAGAAATATATCTTCTACAACAAGCTATCGTGTGATAATTATGGAGAATTCCTTAGCTTTCCAGGCTTCAGGAAAAATGTATTTAAACAAATCAGAATTGTTTTCATAAGAGATTCAAATGCTTACGTATTTTTAAGGAGCAAATAAAAAGCACCTCACAGCCAATGTGATAAGGGCGCGATGAAGATATTTGTGGCGGTTTTTAAATAAAAGAAGCGCTATTATAAATCCGACCCTTGTAAGAGTGGATGTGCTGCAAAGAATACATCATACCCACCTTCGTCTTGGATTTTCGTCGTATTTATAAAGCATTAGCGCACTTCTGGTTCTCTGATGCTTCTCGGTCACTGCCAGATATTGCCTGCATCGCATGCTCGTGTTTGGAGCTTTTCACAAACGAATTTCTAGATACAAGGAAAACGAATAACACAACGCGGCACAGAAATGCTGTGTGAGGACTAGGTGTTCAAGACAGACAGGCTAGTCGCTTGAAGAGCTTTAGCGCTCTGAAACCTGAGACATCCCAAATTTTGTGGTAATTGGAGACAACTTGCATAATTGATGTCTCTACCTGACATTTATAGGGCTTCATTGGTCTGGGGCTAAGCGGGTTTGTAGTCTAGAATAGACGGCAAGTAAACTCTTTAGTTGACCCTATTATAATAGGAGAAAGGGATATAATTCTGGCAGAACGATCAAAACATTCTTGGGATTTAAGTTTAAGGCTAACGTACTTTTTTAAAAGTAATACATCGTTCGTGGGTCCGTGAAAGCGCAGCTTCCTCAAAGACATATTCATCACTTTGCTCGTCATCCTACAAGGTCAAGAGGTACAGAGACAACTGTACGATGTTGTCTTCCAAAATTCAACTTCTTCAGTTCACTTTGAGTTAATCTTGGTGTTAGTCTGTGTGGTGTGAAACAATTTTGGATACATTAAAGTAGGTCCACCATAAAGTTCTAAAATCCTGCCATGCCGCCAATATTTTCACAGAATGCGGTCATCCCGTCCAATTCTTTGAAGTAATCCCAATCCCGCCTTAACTTCAGCTATTTTTCCTGCTGTTTTTAGCTCGCATCCCGAAATCGGCTCGCCAAAATAAGTCAGATCCCGCATCCCGCCATACCTATTATGGAAACCTTGCAGAATTTTTGCTTGTTTTGAGTTCAAATACTGTTATCTGGGCGCCATTTGTTGAATTTACGAATTTACATCGACCTTGGTAAGTTCTTCATTGCAGTCCTTGGTTATTCGTAGAAAGCAATATTCGTAGAAGGCAAATCAGGGAGGGCCTGATAGGAAGAGAGCCGCGTACAACTGATGTAACCTTATTTCAACAGGTTCAGTACATCATACTTTGCGAATTTGGGTAAATAAACTGTTCAATAAACAAAATACAGAAGCTCATTCAGTATTTTAATATAACTAGGGAAATTCAGTCTCCCAAAACTAAGTCATCTTTCAATGTGCTAGATCACTCTCAACAAGTAAAGGAAGCTCATCATTTTCAAATTAAATAAATCTATATTTAAAGAGGATAACTGCCTAAATAAAAGACTTCTAATCTTGCCCGCCTCGGTTCCCTACCGTTGCATATAATCCATCCCTATAAAAACTGTATGAACTCTATAACCGATCATCACAAGCGTGACAGGCGTGAGCGAGATATCGAGTTAATAGACCTCTTTACTTTGGCGCAATGTTTTCCCATTTCAGACCACGTGTCATCCTCTTGAGAATAAGATTCTTTGTTTCAGGTATATCCATATTAATGTATCTTCTCAAGCGTTACCATTAAACAAAGAAATAAAACCCAAGGGAATGACACGTGATCTGAAATGGGAAAACATTACGCCCAAAGTAAAGAGGTTTATTCACAACGAAAACAAGAGTTAGTTTCATTTTGATCATACACCTTAAATTGACGTCTTTCGAAACTCGACTTCACTCGACTACGTATTTGTTGGTCGTGTGACTAAATGACGGTAGCGTGGCACTCGTATTCTGATACGAGATCAAAGATTGTGAAACAAATTCAGAAATGCAAGAAAAGCATTTGATAGAAAGCGATTGTTTGATTTGTACTTAATTTACAGACTGTGGCTAAAAATAAATAACGTGCGCTAAAAGAGAGGTCGAAATTATAATGTTAAGACTTTTTTAAGTGTATCAAATTTTATCTATCAATCGCAGTTATTACTACAGATAATTTTCCCGTTAGCTAAGAGCTACACTGACGCTCTCCGGCAAGCGCAGCTATAAACACTCGCTAGTAGAAGGGACATCTTATGTGTCACCTATATGAGCAAGATGAAATGTGAGAAACATCCCTTACATTGTTGCCAACTGTTATAACTAATAACTGTCCTTATGCCTTACGGCGGAAATCACAACAGGCCTATTTGTTTAAGAACCGTACTAGATGCAGGACTAAGAGAGCAGAATCCTTCTTTACATTTAAATATTTTGATTAGGAGTTTATGCTATGTATTATTATTAGTTATACTAGATATATAGATAGTTTATATGTTATTTGTAATTTAGCTCGTTAATTCAGTTTTTTTACCTGCAAGAGAGTCTTAATAAACTGTTATTATTATTACTGTAGCCAGTCCATATACTCGTTTTGCGTGACCTACATTCAACACTTCCGGCAGACAGTGAATATTCGTGGCCAGCAGTCTCTCCCACTGGACTGCGAGCAGTCACCTCTGCCCTTGCTCTCTAATATTTTGATAAATTTGGCCGTGGGAAGATTGGACAAGTCTAATAGCTCTTCGCTTTTCTTTGGTTTTTCTCTTCGCTTGGTTAGCAACATCGAAAAAGTCTGTACGCACACTGGACCTAGAAAAATGAAAACTAGAAAAGAAAGAAAGCTGGAATCTGGAATTAAAACAATACGAAGAAGATCACTTGATTCATAAAACAATTTTTTAAGCCTCTTTGGAAAAGTGACTTTGACAAGGAGATATTCATCCCCTGGCCTACCTGGCCTGGCGCATGGCCGATTCTTCGCGTTTGTCTCCTTTGAAACTGTTTTTTCATCAAATGATTTTGCACGTCGCTGTGGTACTCATCAACTATACTGAATGATACTATAGTGGTTGGCTGCCTGGCCTATCTACATCTGAGACAAAACTATACGGTATCAATAATATTGGTTTAGCCCTTGGTCGTTTTGGATAATTCCTCTTCTCTCTTGCTCAGTCATAAACCTTAGACTTCATGCACGTTACTTAAACCCACAGATGATTTACAGAAGCACCACGCAGAAATTTGCAACCACATTAATCGGAAAACTAAATTCCGGTAGCTGGGCAAGGGACTCCCATTATAGTTTCGTCTTTTAGTCACAATTGGTTAATGTGCGCGCTGTCCAGATAATCGCTTTCGATAGTGTAGGCTGTTTCAATAGCTAGTAACATCATCTAGCGAAGCTCGTTTTTCATTAATGGTGTATAATACAATATAGTTCATTAATGACGCCCAATGACACTGCGTGATCTTGTATCAATGATTCAAAGCTGGTACGTTTAATCACTACCTACTTACTTACATACTTATTAATCAACTGACATCAGTGGCTATACGCTTCAGCCTACAAGTTTGATTATGGTACCATTATATCCTGAAGCAAAAATCTTGAGGAAACGCAAATCCTCAATTTACCCATCTGTTCCATTTACATCTTACTTAAGGAGCTGAGTCTTTTTTTCCTTTTTTGACGTTGACATAAATTTTGCCTAAAGATCCCAGATGATGTAAAGATAATATATGCGGTGAGACAGCAAAGTTCTAATTATGCACGAACCAGACAACCACCTACACCATTAAGAATGTGTTTAGCCAAGCCAGCATCAGTGCTTATTAGTGTATCTATCTTTTCTAACGTTAAGGACTTAGATCAAAATCATGACTTAAGCTTGTAGCTTTCAATAGAGCTAAGAGCTCAGAGTGTGCGATACGTCTTGGCACATCTGTGTAAGTATTTCCGCTACTTTGAGGACGAGTTTGTTCACTCCTAAAAAGGAGGTCAAACGTGTGTGTTGATGTGACGAAATGTTTTTCTTTACTAAAGTGGATGGCTGAGTGTTCGTTGCGCACTTCACTGTAGTTAATGTAGTGTCGTCAGGGCAAATTGAGAGCATTTCATCAAGTACATGTGTTTGATAAACTAGACCATGCACCTGTTCATTGGGCTACATGCTTTAGTTCTGGCTATCTGCCTGCAGCAAAGTCTTTGTCAAGAAGGTATGTGGTTGATTGGATCGTTTTCTTTTCTTTAGTATATCACCGACTAATTTGGAAGCAAACTTGGTCTCAGCTGGAACTCATTTGGTTCGTCATTCTTTTCGTTCTAACAATACACCAGGGTCTGTAGGAGCTTGTAACATTATTTAGCTATCAAAAACGCTGAACACACCATTTTATATTCAGTGCGTCCAATTCTTCGCTGCTCAGCGATAATCGCAGTGTACGACATTAGCATTTTAACCTGGAAACAAACTGCATCGTTCTTGTGGTATCATTTCCACACATTCCATTGCCAGAAAAATCATGAGATAAGCTAGCTGTCACAAACCAAAAACTGCTACATATTTCATACTCCTTTAAAAACCAGACATCCTGACTTAGCTATAACTTGAATGGAATATTGATAGAAAAAAAAGTACCGCTATACTGTTTGTTTGTTGTTGTTTTATATATATATATATATATATATGAAATGCTTGTTGATCGATAGTTACGCCTTGTGCTAACCATGCAACTCACTTCCTACTTCAAGGAATGAACCGTAATACAAAATACGTCAATCCAGTAATCACAGGAATTTAGTACTTTTATTCTCTATCTCTTCAAGGATTCGACAAGAAGAGGGGAAGGGGGAGGGAAGGGACGGCACTACATAGTACGGTACTGAGGTTTCTATATAGACACGATATGGGTTATATATAGTCTTAAGTTATCACCGAGAAAATAAGGTTTTATTCCTTGGTTCTTTGCAGTTGGTTAGCATCGGAACATTCATCAAGAAACTAACTCATCGTGAATTCGCTAGAGACTCACCCCTGAAAATCCATTTCAATCAACTCCCTAGCCCTTTTCCCCTCCCTTGCCGAGAATTTGATATTGTGTGCTTTTGTGAAACGCACTGAAGTTTTGGCCATGTTGATACCACAACCTTGTGACATAAAACCCACGCGAATTGGAAATCTTCGTTTCCATGTTAACCAAAGGTTTGATTTTCAGCTAAATGCCGATGGAGATATAGGCTATTATATATTCAGATTACGGTGATAATCACTTGTTTTAAAAGACTTCCAACCGTTTTGATTGATACTGGTCCACACTTATCACTCCTGTTTCTTCTTGTTTCGCTCTGGAAGGTGAAAGGTCCTTGCTTAGATGAAAATAATTTACGTTTTGTTTTAAAATACAGCAAGTGAAACAAAGATAACATAAAAATTGAGCATAAAGCACCTATACCTAACATCAAATCCAGGAATAATAACAAATAATAATAAATGAATAGCTAAAAAAGATAATAGACATTGAATTTGAGGAGGGAGAAGCTAGCGACAGTTAACAAACACCATAAACTGTTTTGGATGGCTGTTAAATGCGGTCTAAATCCTGGGGGCTTTTTGAATTAATTCATCACGAGATTATCATCGGTTTGCTTTGTCTATTCCTGCTTACTTTGATTAGTGCTTATTTTGTTTAGTGCTGAATATTTTGACTCGTATAAATTTTTTAAAGGAATTTATGCCCCTATTAGTGTGGCAAATTTCCCAGATTTTGACTGATTCCTAAGTTTGTTTTCGTCGTCTTCATTGAATTTTTTTATTTTTTCATTTTTATTTTTATTTTTATTTTTTTGCGCAAACTACTATCAACGCAATTAGACCTCCCTTGCAGTAACTCGCAATGCAGTTGGGTGGACAAATTTGGGCGATTTGGGGGACAAAATGATATTATTACACTGAGAACAGTCTCTGACTCTCAAGAAGTTGAACTGCTTTGGGAATCCCTGCAAGAGGTCCATAGCTTCCGTGTAGCAATTCCCAAAGCAGTTCAATTTGGAGGACAAAACAATGGAAAATCTTCAGTCTTCAATTTTCAGGAAAACAAAATTCTTTTCTTTTGTCCTCCCGATTGAACTGCTTTGGGAATCGCTGCAAGGGGTCTATTGAACAATTAGACTACGAGCTCGAGGCGCGTAATCACTCAATAGTTAGTGAGTAGGTGAGCCAATCAGATCGCAGGATTCCTGATAGTATGCTAGTGGGTTTCTACTAAAACAAGATACATATCTCGCTCTTCTTTCAGTTATTTTAAAAATACATATAAACATATCTCCTATTAGCTGCACTGGTGTAAAATGCGATAAAAAGGGGTTAAGGGCTGGCTAATTGAAGCTGTCATTCCCTATCTGACTACTAGTAAAAGGGATACATAAGATATATTTATTCAATGATTATAAATTAGTAGTATGAATAATGCTTAGTCGTAGTTTGCGGACAGGCTCACCTACACTTAAGGCTTCTATGTAGGAGTGTAATCTAGGCCTGGGATTTCAGCCGTGAAGATGAGTCCCCTCTACCCCCCCCTTCCCCCCCCCCCCCCCTCTCTCTCTCTCTGTTTCTTTCTCGACATACAAGTATTCGCTACTTCAGCTACTTTTAGTAGTGTGTGGGAAACTGCTCAAACTAAATAGAAGATGCGCCGTTTTGACGCCGAATAATGAGATTTAAAGGATTTCTTTTAAAACGTCTCTCTATGGTGTTGTTGATATGTCCTTCGAAAATTCTAGAATGAATAGAATAAAATTGCTATTACGACATATACATGCACTAACTTGCAAAGTATGATGATAATATATACAGTAAAAATGACATGCTTATCGCATTTATTCCAAACATCCAAGGAACCCATGCGTGATCGCACAGATTTCGCTTATTTGATGTGTGCGTGCCTTTTGTCAAACTGCGCATTAGAATTTCGAAAAGAAGCGCGTCTGAAATAACCATCTATTTATTTTGTGTATTGCTCATTCTACTGTGAAAGACTTATCCCATATATTTGAGTGCGTGTTTGACGCCCGGGTATGTACTGTAGGATACGAGATTTTCAGATAGCGCATTTCACGTGTCTTTCAAGCAGTGCACTTTACAATGATTGTCAGTGGAGGACTTTACGGGCTTCATATTAATACGCCATTGGCAGACACGCAGCTTGCAGTGATGACTAGGTCATTAGTGCGGTATCAGTAAGTTTCATGCCCTCAACTGGATAGTGCTTGACCTCATTAGACTCCCCTCTTATTCAGGATGTCGTTAAGATCAGAAACTTTCTGCTAAGAAGCTTTGATTGAAAAGGCAACCCTGGCGGTTATAAGCTGGTTGGTAATATTGTGATATACACTGACGGCAGGCGAAAGGAGCACGATTTTTTTTAATTGCTAACAATTCCGCAACCCCCCCCCCCCCCCCCCCACAAAAACCCTTTTTGCCGGGAAAAAAGGGGAACAAATCTTTTTATCCGGGGGCTCTTTTTCTTTTTGTTTCCCCATCGCCACCCCGCGGGGTTTTAAAAAG
>WUAP02066225.1:0-17453 GCA_015163945.2 Stichodactyla helianthus
AGAACCAAAATACCTAATAAATATTATGAATACTCATTTGCATATAAAATACGGGTTATGCGAATTCACTCTAATGTACGACATCTCGAGTATATTATAATATGATAAAACACACACAACATATATCACTATCATCACCATCGCTATTTTTATCATATCATCGCCATAGCAACAGCAGCATCATCAACATCACAACCATGATCATCGCTATCATCTTCATTATCATAATCAACAGCTATATCGAACTTGAAGAAGTCGGTTAACTTACTCAAGATGTTTCAACATCAAAGTACTTGCAAATAGCATACTGATTGGATTAGAGATACCAAGACCTTTGATATCTAGACCAGTATGCCTTGATCCCTAGATTGGCAAAATATTATTAATTAAAAACCTACAGAGTCATTTAGCAGATATTTTGCAAGGGTAAACCCAAATAATCGAAGATGACAGAAACTGAGAGTAACTCTCAATCACCATCACAATCATCCATTCTTTTTTGTTTAAACTGGAAATCACAATTCTAGAGCCATATTTGGTTGAAAATCAAGCAATAGAGGACCAAACAGACTGCAGGTTTCTTCAATACTACGAGATTGGCTGGTGAGGGAATGATAAAAAAGAAATTTGCAAATACAATGGTTTGTTTGAATCTAAAAAAGAATGTTCTTTAGGCTTGCTTTGGGTCCTTTTTTTAAAGAAAATATATTTGACTGAAACAGGCTAAAAGGGGCAGATAAAAAACTAAAAAGAAAAGCAATTTTCTATTACCACAAAAAACAAGCAAACAACTTACTGATTCAAAGACAGCATAATCAGGACCATAGTTTTCTCCTGGCACAATTCCTGGTCCCCCAACTAGTGAAGCCCCAATATTACTGACAATATTCCCATAGAGGTTTGGAAGTAGCATTACATCAAATTGGTTAGGATTGCTCACAAGCTGTTGGTAAAGTAAAAAATAAATTACATGTAACTGTATTTGCTATGACTTCAAAGATAAAATGGTCATTTTATTGCTTTATGCATGACTCAGAGGAGTACTGGAAGGAAGCACATATTTTAAGTTCTTTGGCTTTGGTCAAAAGCTGTCGTGGTAATAAAAGCCATCACTTAGCTTCTTCTCTTCTTGAAATTCATAACATTACAAGGTAATAATTCAATCAATCAATCAATTAATCAATCAATCAATCATTCTTACATAATGACTCTTATCTGATCATAGCTAATACAGGTATCTTAAAAATATTGTAGAGGGAAAAACTAATTCTCACATGCAACATTAAGCATTTAGTAATACACTGTAAGCCTGTTTTTGATTAACTTCCACATGTTGATTGTTGATGTAGATAAATATTGTATTATCAAGACTGGATGTGAAAGATGCAACACTTCAAAAAAAAAAAAAAAAAAAAAAAAAACTCATGAATATTTGCCCGGATGTAAAACTTACTTGCATGCAGCAGTTATCAATGATCATGCTATTGTATTCAACATCTGGGTACTTCTTTGATTCCTCATTACAGCAGTGAAGAAACAGTCCATCACCCAATTTCCTAAAATTTTAATTATTGGAAAAAATTTTAAAGTCTGGTTCCAGAGTTATCAAACTACAGCCTTTCACTTAGCAGGCACTAAACTAGCCAACTAAAAGAGTACTCACATTATATTTGCTTTATGAACTGCAGTGATTTTCTTGCGGCCATATCTCTTGGCAAAATTAAAGGCATACTCCGCAATCTGAACACACTTTTCTTCAGTGGTTATCTTAAAGTTTTCCACCACACCTGGAATATTCTTTGATATTCAAATGAAATAAAATTATTTGTAGAGGTAAAAGGTTTCTGTACTTTAAGATAAGGTTTGGAGGTTAGAAAATATAAGTATTTCCAGGACTCTGCTACCTTTAGTTTATATAAACATTGAATAATTTACTGACATTAACAATGTAAACCTTTTCAGCAGTCAGCTATGAGATAAATTCATGCTTTCCCATGAGAAAAGATTCTTTGTTTGCAGCAGTAAATGTATCTTGTCAAGTGGTACCATTAAACAACAAAGAAAAAAAAACAGGGGATGACAAGTGACTTTAAAATAACATGAAGCTAAAATTGTGGTTGCTTTTTTCATGATTCAGAGTAAAAGCGCTATTCAGACTATTGACATCTAATGTACCACCCTCAAAGCACAGGAAACTGAAGATGATTAATACATGTAGGCCAGTGAATAAAGAGTTAAAAATGAGTTGCCTAACTGCATACCTGATGTTCAAGTTGGCTGTATTCTCCTTCAGTATTTTGTCTGATTATCACTAGATCCACATCATTATGTCTAAATTACAACAAAATATAAATTAAGTTACCAAAAGTGCAGTTGTAAAATTTAAATAGCATCCACCAAGGCATAACTCCATCAAAATTTTGTATCTGCAACTACTGTATGTTGTTAAAGACCTATATACATGCATGTAGTATTGTTATGCTTTGATATCATTGGTTGAGCATGGCAGGAAGTAATAATCCAGTTTATTACAATCTGGTTATAAATAAGCAATTATTGGATGAGGTTGAGCATGATAATGTAAATTATTATCAACATGATAAATCCTATATCTGGAATTTTTTTTCAGATATCACAAATTAGCTGTAAGCTCTAGGCCAATCAAACTTGAGATAGTGAGTAAAATGTATAATAATGAGTTTTATTATAAAACTCAGGTTACACCATGCTGATGAGTCACCATGTCCAGACATGAAGTATGTACACATACTTGTTGTGGTTCAAATTACGTCTTGGTTCAAATTTTTTTTTAAAACCAGTTCAAATTTTTTAAACTGGCATGGTTTGAAATAAACCTAATTACCTTTAGCATAATGTTTTCCCATTTCAGACCATGTGTCATCCTTGGGAATAAGATGTTTTGTTTGGGGCTCATCCATTAACGTATCTTCTCAAGCATTACAAAGAAACAAAGAATCATATATGACATGTGATTTGGTCTATGGAACATACCCCCAAGGTACTTCATGTTTCATATAAGATACAAAGACTCCCCAAATCATCAACCCTAAACCTTAGAACCCCAAGATACTTTATATATACAGAGAGAATTAACAGAGAATCAGCAAAAATTGAAGTTCCACTTTAAAAGAATCATTCAAACAAGTTTTAAAAATTTGAAGTGGTTTGAAAAAAATTGAAGAAAGTCACAATTTGAACCACAACACATTCAAGTCATGTACAGTAGAGAAGCCACAAGGTTTGTTTAGCATTTTGATGAGCTGAAGATTAATCAGTACTTTACCTTGTTTTGATAGAGGGAATTGATTTGCATCTAACAACATTGGCAAACAGATCCAAACGCAGTCTGAAAAATTGAAAAAAAGGTGAAATATTTAATGCATGTTCCTTTGCGTACATGTAAATGTATAAACTTTACAAATAAATAAAGAAAATTCTGGTGTATAATATTTATTCAATGTATAAATTTACCTCAATTCCAAATTAAGAGATCGAAAATCAGGATTTGTGTCAAGTGGTGTGAAAATGTTTCCTGTTTAATACAAAAGGAAGGCAGTACTGTATATATTCTACTTCATGTACAGTACAAGTGATCACACCATATATGATTAAACAAATATATAACACAAAATTTTTAATTAAATCAATGAATACCGTACAAGTGCATGCAGCTGTTTCAAAAAAGGGTAATAGCTGTTATTATAAATCCTCTTAAACAACTCATAAATAATTAATGACCAAAACAGATCACTGACGATGGTGAAGGTTGTATTTCAGATACAAAATTGTCTTAATTTGCATAAACTTAAACTTGGATTTTCTCAGACAAACTTGGTTCATTTAGAAAAAAATCAGTAGAACATGAGAACATACACGTAGATGTTGTTTAGGTAGTTTACAGCATTCACATCCATTTTGTATCATTTACAACCACTTGCCTTTGGCTCATGTTGTAAATTTTGATACAACATGGCAGCTCATGTTGTAAACACTACTTAATAATTTACTCGGCTTTCCTTGTACCTTTTATAGCAGCACCATTTCTTTTAATTGAAGTCACTGCATGATCCATGACCTCTTCATGAGAATCCTGATCTATGATATCCAAACCACTAGCAAAAAAAAAAAAAAAAAAAAAAAAAAAAAGAAAGATTGAACAAGTTTATGATCTGGGTATCATGTTATGTTACAAAACATATAATCAATCATCAATTTATCAAAATTGATCCTGAGGCAAAGCTAGCCTGGATCTACCTATAATTTTGATGTCATATTGCTAGCTAAGGTTAGGTTTCTATGGTATATGTTTAAATAAGAGGATATACTACATGTTATAATAATAACATAAAAATATTTATCTACCTACACATGGATGTTGACACATAAGCATGTACATGTTTTCATTATGGTACGTTTGGTGATTGTATATTTTGTACACAATAAATGTACAGTCTTGTGATATTAAACCTTTGTAGTTCTTACCTCACATTAAGCTCTTCAAAGTCCACTGGCACTCCCACATGCCTAAGAAGTTTAAAAATGCAAAACAGGAGTTGGGAAGAATCAAGAAATTCTTGATAGTGGAAAAACATCTCCAATTACTTGCTGTATACACATGGACAGATTTAGGGGAGGACCAAAAACGCCACTATCCCCTATTTATTTTGGGATGCATTTTTTTTTTTTTTACTTAAGTCATGGTACTTTTTTAAACCGGCAAAGACATTTTCTGCCCCCATCCCCTTTCTTCATTTCCTGGATCTACCCCTGATACGTGTACACAGGAAATTCTTTTTATTCCCAAATTGGAAAGTTGTGCCAATTAACTCAATACTAGTCAGCATAATTATCCTAACATTCCCTGGACATTAACTCCATTTTTCCAGAGAAAAATTGGGTTTACATGTCCCATTATCCCAATTATTTGGAATCTTAAAAAAAAAAAAAAATTATGTGAAAATCCATACTCTGATTTTTTCTTATAAAGAAAATGGCTGGACCAATAACCTGAAAATATCTTTGACTGCAATAACGATCTCTGGGCCAACACCATCACCTGGTATCAGAGTTACTGTGTTGCGACCACCATATTTTGCAAGTGGAGGAATGTGTTGACTAGGGTGATGATCATGTGGATGATATGCTGCAATCTGGGCCTTGATAGGAAAAGAAAACCAACACTTAGGCCCTGTTAACATATATGCAAGGAGGATAAAACTAGAACTAGGTTCTTCCTTGCAGGTAAATCAACTTTATACATTCAGTTTACATGAGAAGTTGATGAAATGAAGACAGTTCCAACATAAGTGTTTCTCAACCCCAGTAGATCACGAGTTATCTCTACTTTTTTCATTTACATGTGTGAAACCAAGGTGAAACATAACTCTAGTGCTAGGATCTTCCCTCCTGTGAGACAGGAAGATCCTAGTGCGAGGAAGATCCTAGTACCCAAAAGATAGCTACCAATGTCCATGTGAACAGAAAGCAGTAAATACAGTATAAAGCCAGTAAGTTGATTCGTCTGCAACAAAGATCCTAGTGCTAGGATTATCCTTCTCCCATGTAAACATGCAGGTTCTTAGTATATCATAGTATCATAGGCCTTTTCTGAGATGTACAAACAAGATTTATTGTGTTTTAGTTTCAGTACAAACAACACATAATGAACAAAAGATGTCTGTACCAAAGCTAGACTATAATGCACAGTGGTCGCTATCTCACAAAAGGCCTACAGCTAAAGAAATTATAAACATGAAATTGATTTACCATTTTTGGGGAATTTAAATACATTGATTTAAATGTGGTTAAATAAAATTTAAGCAAAGTTAAACTAGAATTAAGTTGCCTGGTATCGCTAGCATATGTCAACAATAGCTCCTCGCTTTGTGGCCAGCTGTAATGCAAGTTAGTGTTGTATGCCTCACGCACATCACGCAAGCAGATGGCTGGTAAATAATTGGTATCTGGGGATGAGCCTCACATTGGGTGTGATCTGATTTGACTAACTCTAGGCTCTATCTGATTTCACTAATGCTACATGTAGCTTATGCATTTGTTCACTATACACATGCTATTTGGTCTCCTGCCCTCCCTCCTCTAAGGTAAGTATAGGTAAGTATTCAACTAACATGCCAGTGTGATGTTGCTAGGTGGGAGGTGACAGGGTTGCCATGGTGACCACTGACCACCGCCAATTTTGCAAGCCACCTCCCACCCAAGCACCAATGCCAAGCTCATCTACTTGTGATGAGTTTAAGTGGTAGATAAGGTTGCCATTGCACTAGGCAATTTCCTTGAAACTGTCTTGTAACAAAATTGTGGAAAAATTTCGAGGAAAATTGCCTAGTGTAACAGCAGTATTTACTGGTAGAGGTGTGGGACCCTTTAAAGAAATAGTAGCACCATAAAAAACTTGCTACTTTATGTAAGTTGTCTATCCAAATAATCTACAATGTTACCCTGGGGATCCAGAGCGAGAATATATACCCTCTGGATCCCAGGGTAATACACAGTTCAATGCACTGTAATTTGTCAATCCTTGGCAAGCAACCTTCAAATATATTTTGACTAAAATGACTACGGTAGAATGCGAGGACTAGATTATAAGATTTGTTGAAAAGACGTAAAATAAAGATAATTCTACCTTCCTAAGTACATAAGAAGAGGATCTGATGCCTGATCGTAGCAGTATCTTAGTAGATCCTGCCTGATATAGCAGGCTTGACCTAAACAGTGCAGCCGCCATGTTGATTATTGCGGGCTCCTATTCCAACCAGCGGTAACCAACAGGTCACCCGCAAGGTTCTCCTGGGAAGGTTTGCAGTAACCAAGATGGCGGACAAGAGGTCTTCTTTTAATAAAGAGTATCTCGAAAGTCTTTCTAAAGAGGAATTAGTGGCGAAAGTACAAGAATTACAAAAAGAGAAGGAAGAGACAGCACTAAAGTTTATAGGTAATCAACGAGTTAAGGAATTAGACTTAGAAAAGAAGGATTCTGGCGCGTCTTCCTGCACCACAGAACAAACTCATGACAAGAAGCCAAAACAGAAAAAGTCCCAGAACAAACCGTTTGATTTTAGTCGTTACAATAAAAGACACGTAGCTCTTATGGTTGCGTATCTTGGGTGGGATATGCATGGATTCGCAGCGCAGGAAAACATTGATAACACAGTGGAAGCTTATCTCTTTGAGGCTTTGTTCAAAGCACGGCTCGTGGAGACGAGGGAAGGCTCGAATTATTCTCGCTGTGGACGAACAGACAAAGGTGTGAGTGCATTCAGGCAGGTTGTTTCACTGGATCTTCGGTCGAATTTGTGTGAAGGACTTGGTATTATTAAAACAAAAGCTGATAAAGAGGAACAAGGTACATTCATTTGGGTATTGGTTTTGGTATCCCTGTAGCATGTTGGGACTTGATACAAATGGGACAGACAGACACACAATGACCGCTGCATTTAGGTTTTTGTATTTCTATCTCCCACGTTAAGGACATGAGTTATACTTTTCTTCTTCTTCTTGGCTTGAGAATTTGTACTCGATTCTTTACCACCTGTACATGAAATAATGTGGAAGTCACACATAATAGTACCCTGCGGGCAAAGTCTCCTTTAACCTCCTCCACAAGCAAGAGAAACAAAGGAGACTCTGCTGAAACCTTGTAGTTTCTCATTTGAGCATGTGTGATGAATGCTTAGAAACTAATTGATTTCCATGCCCATTTGGAAAGAAATATCATTTCCATTTCCAGCAATTAGTTCCAAGGTGACAAAACTTTAGTTATAGTGCACATACAAACCAGTTTGACTGGAAGTAAAACCAGTTTGAGTAGTTCTGAGTCTTGGGTGATGGCAACTACAAAGAAACTACAGGGCTTCAACAGAGTCTCTTTTCCTTCTCTTACTTCTGGAGGAGGTTAAAGGAGACTGCTTGCAGGGTAACATAATAGAAGTCTGGAAGCAGACATTTCTTACCCTCTCTCTAAATCCATTTGACCTTTGTGTGTGTGTGGGGGGGGGGGGGGGCCCAATGGTAACAAAAAAAGGGAGTAAATGTTGATATTTCACACTGAGTAACAATTTATGCCCAGACTTCATATTTAGAATCACTTTTAAATTTGACCATCTCTACATGTATGTGCATTCTTTTTCAGGATCAAATTCAAAGGAAACCAAAGAGCTTCCATATGTTCAAATTCTCAATAATCTTCTACCAGATCAAATCAGGATTCTTTCTTGGGCTCCAGTCAACTGTGATTTTGATGCAAGGTTCAATTGCACCTACAGAAAATACAAGTACTATTTTCCAGCAGCAAATTTGGATTTGAACATGATGAACAAGGCTGCTAAGAAGCTTGAAGGAGAACATGATTTCAGAAACTTCTGTAAGATGGATGTTGCTAATGGTGTCATGACCTTCAAGAGGGAGATAATCTCTTTTGACATAAATAAGATCCAAAAAGATGAAAGCAAAAAACAGAATGGAAAAGAGTTGGAAAAAACATCATGTGATGGATACCAAATGTGTGAGGTTGTTATACTAGGATCTGCTTTCCTCTGGCATCAAGTTCGCTGTATGGTTTCTGTGCTCTTAATGGTTGGTCAGGGACTTGAAGAACCTGAGATAGTTGATTGGCTTCTTGATACGGATCATTGCCCTCGTCGACCACAATACAACATGGCGTTAGAGTTTCCATTAGTTCTGTATGACTGTGTCTTTGACGATCTTCCCTGGGTTTATGAACCACATGTCATTGAGTCTGTAACTAAACATTTACAACAGCTGTGGACATTGCATAGTGTTAGAGCAGCTATGACAAAGGCATTAATAAACCTCATCAATGGTGATCTAATTGCACTGAGTGAACAAAGTGGGACAAGTAGTTCTGTACAACTACAAGCATTTAATCAAACTAGTTTTTTGGTGCCTGGTGAATCCTTCAAGTCTCACAAGAACCTCAATAAGAGAGCTGTATGCGAAAGCTTTGAACAAAAGCTGCAAAATGTCAACTCAAAAAGAAGGAGAAAAGGAAAGGACGTTTTGGACCCTGATAAAAAAATAGAGAAGAGATAACTCACTAACTTTAGGTACAGATGTCTGTAACTGTTGGTACATGTACCTAAACAAATATACAGTGACAGTGCCATACAGTGGGTAAAATACAGCTTTAGATGTTGCACAGAAGTTTTGAAGTCATTGCTGATCATCCATATCAGTGCAGTACAATGTAGCAGAGTGAAAAGGTAAAACATAACCCTCCCATAAACAATTTTATTCACAAACTTTATAATTAGTTCATATCTTTTAAGAATTTGGAATTTTCCCATCCTTAATAGAATTCAAGGCCAGAGAAACAGCAATACCCCTTCTATATTTTGGTGTCGTGGGTCATGGTCAAGTAAACACAGACTACTCCCAAAATTATTTAAAAACATGAGGCTAACATAAAAATAAAAAAGAAAGTTTTCTTTCTTGTTTAGCCTTGGACTCATGATAATTTTGAAAGTTGTCCTTGGGTTTTGCAATATCACATGCTTTTTTAAAATCAAAGGTGTTTTAGGAACAGATAGTTTGGATAAAAATGTTGCATGAATGTTTTATTGCAAGGAAACACTAATAAATTATAAATGATTGATATTACAGGGACAATCAAAGGGTTGGTCAAATTTTGAGTTTCTCAAAAGACCCTGCTACAAATCTTTCTCTATGTAAGAAATCTATCCTCCCTTAAAGACCTGGAAAAGGTTTACCTGCTTGCAGACATTTTCTTATCCCTCCCTTGTGTGACAAGAAATGTTTCTCCCTGCAAGTGGTGGGGGGAGGGGGTAAGGAGACATCTGTCATCATGCTACAAAGAGCTAGAAATATGCTAAAAGGAAATGCTATCTTCCAAGGCTTTTTTGATTAAGCCTCTGAGATGCCAATTATATATTAATCAGTTCTTTGTAATGCTGGACAGCCTGCAATACCATTAATCCAGTTCCTATGGCAACCAAATTTCCTTCCTTAAGAGATTATCCAGAGCTTATATCTTAACAAGGTGTCGATTGTCGATTTGATAATAAGTATGAAATATAGATTATGAGCGTGAGGAAAAATAGGATTTTCTCAAGTGCTCCCTTAAGAAAAGTGACAATATCTCATCAACTACGATCACGGAAGGTCTGTTAACAAGTCGTAGGGGCTTGGGTTGTTTGTCGGTGCTTTCCACTTGAAAACGGAATTTTGATTTCTGAAAAGGTTTTCTTTGCCTTTGCTGGCTGAAAAATGGACAGAATCCATTGGGCGTATTTGTTTTCCCATTTCAAACCACGTGTCATTCCCTTAGGTATTTTTTCTTTGTTTCTCGATAGCGCTTGAGAAGACACGTTAATATGGATGAACCTCAAACAAAGAATCTTATTCTCAAGCGAATAACACGTGGTCTGAAATGGGTAAACAAATACGTCCAATGGATTAGGTCTATTCCCTGACTTTTCACACAATTTTATAATTTCCCTGACCAAATACTAAATTTCATGACTGACCTTGAAAAATGTCTAGATTTCTCTGCCTTTTCAAGGTCAGTCGGCATCCTGAATGAATCTTAAAATGTTGAAAAATGATCATCGATGGCACTTGAATTAATGCGGCGCCGGCATCTGTTAAATGAAAAGACGCCGGGAAAATGACGAGATTGGGATGAGATTTCATACCGGTAATAGACTCAAGTGTATAACGTATGTAGTCTCGAAATATCGAATGCGTCATTAGGTTGTTTTTCGATGACTCGTAAACTTCTTCCATTCCTCGAACAAGGTCAGCTCCGTTTTTTTTTCTTTTTTCTTTTTTTTTTTTCCCTTCTATTTTTCCCTCTATTTTTGTAATATAAAGAGCTATTTAGTGTGTCTTTTCCCGCAATTTTTTGCCTGACATAATTAATATGATCCTTGTTTGCTCAAAAGATGATACTTTGGAAAATTCACCTGTTTGTGAAGATGTCAGTGTATTATCATTGAACGTTACATGAACCGGAAAGAAATTCATCCTCGGTGAAGAGAGGGATCAATAATAGACTCTTGACGCCTGTCTGGGGGGGAATTTCTTCTAGAAGTACGAAAAACAAAGCGCGAACTAAACCATAACAGGAAATAAAAAAAAGATAAAAGGAAAAAAAAACACAGACACGGGAATTATTTTTCAGGCGGAAAAAACTTGGGCAATTAACTAAAATGGTCGGTTTTCCACTCCTAGAGAGATTCTTATAACCGTACATATCCCTTTTTGACGTGTTCAGTGAAGTCAGTGAAGTCAGGGATTTGGCCCGTAAAAAGTCAGGAAATTTTCTTTTATCAAGAGGGTGGTAACATTGTTTATTGCGTAAACGAAAGGCCATCATGTTTCTGTGTGTGCGTGCTGTCTTCATTGATGTAGTTTAGTTTTTTTTCCGTGTGAGTACCTGAATGACAAGATCATTTAGCACCAGTCACGGCATCAACTCGCTTGAGTTTCTTTAGTAATTCGTTTTGCTCTTTTTTGTTTTCTTCGTCAGTTCTCAGTGATCGGTTAGGGAGTTAGGGCATATGTTTTACGCAACCAATTCGTCGTTTATTCAAAAGAATTCATCCTTGTTTTGATTCAGAGGCTTCTTAGTTTTCACGCATAGAACAGTTTCTTTCTTTCTTTCTTTCTTTCTATTTATTTTTTATTTATTTATTTATTTTTTGTCAGCTAGTAAACTAAAAGAAATATTGAAAAAACACGGGCTAAAGCGCAAGGTAGTTCGATCCTGAATCCAAGATTAAAGAACTGTTGTGTTAACTGGTCCATGTGGCCTCAGAGAATGAATCCACGCACAGTAATATTCTTGCTTCCTGGAAAAGCAATCCTTATTCATCAACTTTGCAATAATATTGATTTCTCGGCCGGAAAAAGGGTACTTGGGACAAATTCAAAGTGTCGAAACTTTATCTTCATTATGAAGGTGTTCACTACTAGAATGACAGAAAACAGGAATCCTAAAATGAAAAAAAAAAAAAAAAAATCCAATTAATTCTTATTTTTCATTATCACATATATCACAAAACTAATGAAAACTTATTGATGGAACATTGGGTGAAATCGCAAATTTTCGATAGCTTTTTATCATTCAACATCAAAACCACCGATCCTGTCTGGGATCATTCTGAGTAAAAAATTTCTTCTTCGTTTGAATATGAAATTGTTCTTATTTAATAGCTTTGTTGTGCCCTGAAAACTTCCGTTTATAAAATGACAAGACGAGCAAATTAGCCGCGGCAAGTTACAGGTAAAAAAATTCAGAAATATCAAATCGTAATTTCTATCATTTTACAACAGAAAATGAATTTATTAGACACAGATTTCACTTTAAAATGTTTGGTCTTTTGGATCTGAAACTACAGGTTACCAAGCAATTAAGCATACTTTCATTTCATCTTTCGAAGGAAAGTGGATTATTTTGAGAGCACTGACGAACGGCAAACCAATTAGCTTAAACGGTTTTTGCCACAAGTGAAAACTAAGTGACATATTGATAATATGAAAAAGATACTTTGGTTGTTTTGCTCGACAGAAAGAGATAAAGAAAAGCTTTGATTATCAATGTCTTATTCCTAAAATTTGTCGGAATGTCGTCAGTTAATGTGGCTCAAATTTCTATCCAATTAAAAACGTATTTTTCCCAATTACTGAAATCGATCGTGGTATTGTCATTTAATAAATCCCAGTGATCGACTCATTCAAGTGAATCGCAGGTAGAAGGACTTGCAAAAGAGTTGATTAGAAAATAAACGAGCGGGCTGTTGTCAGAGCTAATGAAAAACCTCAATCTAGCTCAATAATAGTCCAATGAAAATCCTCCAGGAATATGAGTATGTCGTCAATCATGAAGATTTTCCGGTGTCCTTGGCAGTGTTTTTATTTCAGGCAAACTTCCGATGTACCTCACACTTACGTTAACAACGAATAATCGAATTCTTTTGAAATCAGATGCGCACGCACTGCTATAAAATAAGCAAATTGGATGTGTGGTATAGGCGCTGCATACTGACCCTCGCCATCGATCCCGCTTAACAAGACTTCTTGATTTAAAAATGAGAAGGAAATCAGGATTTTTTATTCAGTTCGCCCCCGCCTGAATCCCACCCAGCCATGACTTGAAGTAAGTTGATGGTTTTCTTTTTATATTATTAATTTTCCAATTTACATCGGCCCACACAACTACGGTAGAAACAAAAACACATCTGATGAAGTCATGCAGGCATATATAAACTATCGAGCTTCTTTGATTTACTGTAGAGATGGATAGTGTAGACTCGTGTCAAAGGTATATCATTTTAAAAATCTCGAAATTAAGGGACTCAAAGTTGCACAGTTTGAGGACTATTTTTCCGCAAAGTGAAATCGAAATGCCACAGAACCATTCTTCCTATTTATGGCCCAGTTATAAAATACTGAGCCAGATTTTGATGAAGCTAATTTGGAATCTCGCGTCTTTGTATAATTTAACGTACCTCACAAATGGATTATTGATGGATGTTTTAAGCAAGGTATAGTTTCTTATAGGTTGGAGTTCGAAGTTTGGACGAAGTGCCGAGTGAAATATTTAAACATATGTAGGAGTGCCGATGTGTACCTTCAACATTCAACATGTAATCTCTTCAAGTGTGGATTTTGCCGCAGTAAGATATTGCGCGCATTATTTTTTATTAATTATTTTTTACCCTAAATAACTTGAAAGTTGAGGTAAATATCCTTCTGTTCCAGTGAGATTTTGCGCATTTCATTCCCCCTTTCACATCGTAGATTGTTGAGAAAAAATAATATCATCCATAGTGCTTTTAGCCCTTATATATAATTTGCGCGCAAATTTCGATATGACGTATTGTTCTAGAGCAGATTTCGTATGACTGTGAAAAGGTCGCGGCACGGTCATTGCCGTAAGCGTGCCTTGCCGCGAGCATGATGTTTTCTAGAATTTTGAAGTTCCTTGCCGTGCCTTGACCGTGTTATGACCGTGTTCGTGCCGCGACCTATTCACAGTCATATGAAATCTGCTCTATTGCCATTGCGCATCACTTCGGCCTTGAACCTCTCTTACCCACGAATTGTCCAAGTTGATTCATTATTATTTTACTGCATCGATATTATAATCTCGGCAACTCTGTACTCAAGAATCGTTTTCCTTGCGAAATGTGCGCGCAATCGATATTGTTTTACTAAAGTATTGCTAATGCGCATTTATTGACCTCTTAATGGCGGCAGCTCATTAGCACAATGCTTTGAATTATAATGTTTCACAAAACTTTGGTCTTCCAGATGTTTATCCAAGTTAAATTTGCAAAGTGTGAAGAAAAGAGTTTAAATCCTGAAGGACTTACAGGCATTTTAATTTGCGGGGGAAAAAAAAAAAAAAAAAAAAAAAAAAAAAAAACATAACGAGGCCACCAAGGCCTGATCTAACAAATCCATCCAAAGTTATCTAATTTTGGTCTACAATATCCTTTTAAATTTTGATGTTATGCCATTCAAAGTTTTCAAAATTACTGATTTTTAAGAGTTCTTTCAGATGGCACAAGTTAATTTAATGAAAGAAATCCTTATTTACCAACATTAGAAATCTGCTATTATGAAAAAGGTCTATCCTGTAGTCATTCTCGATCCGTTTGATCACAAGTTATAATATAATAAAATAAATATAAAATATATGTTTATCTTATATAATAGTAGACTTGCATTTTGCGCAATGTCCGTAATTTCGCTTGTCATTTATCCATGGGCAAAACGTCTGACATCGATTCCAAAAACTTTTTATTTGCGCGCATTGTCATTAGATAAGTCAATATTCTGCGCTACAACTCAAACTAACGTTATTGATATCCTTGCGCACTTTGCGCAAAACCTTAACTATGTTTATTTGATAACCCTGGATATTAGTTGCAGATTTGATGAGATATAAGACTCCCGACCCCTACCACCCACCAATAGCTCCTCTCTCTATCGAGAACAAAAGCGCAGCAATTGCCTGGAAGACTTAAGTTAAGCAACACTTTGTCCTCTTCGGTATCGTTTGATTGTTTTCCAAGAGTACATACCATTCTCATCGAACCTGTTTGTGTATCCTTTATAAAAGTACTTAAACCTACCGATTAGTTACTGATAACTTGAACAATTTTTATTGAGAAATAAAAAAATCGATATATACGAAAGATGGCTTCGGCAAAATAACTAGTTTACTCGAACTTTCTTTTGGAAAATTTTCGAAAAACATTTTCATTTGACAACGTCAATATTTTTTCATAAAGCTTTTTTGTTAACGACCAAAGGACTGTGTGTGTTTTACTAAGTACATATGGAATAATTGGGCAGTAGTCGCCAAGTGAGTTCTACTCAAATCACCTGAAAGAATTCTGTGTTTTGCATCGTTTTGTAAATTCTGGTTTAATCAAATGGACTTTCAGAATATCTAATTTATTGTTTCAATTCTCATGGCTGTGTTTGTTTTGACGTTGTTTCCGCGCCGTTCACACGGGCGATTTTTGATTGCAGGTGAATCGCAGCTAGAATCACAGAAAAATCGCCCGTGTACAGACGATTGAAATGTTCTTTTGGTACGTGCCGCTTGACGTATGATGGTTTAACAAGTTGTAATGGAGAATAAGGCTTCAGCTTTCGGCTTTTCTTTCTCTCTTTCCTTTCTCCCCTTTTTCTTTCTTCCTTTTTTTCTTTCTTCCTTTCTTCCTTCCCCCATTCCTTCCTTCCTTTTCCCCCATGGTAGTTCATTATTGATAGCCTCTGAACGGCGTGCTGTAGGGAGATACAATTCGCATTTCTCGAGTAAAATACCAGTCCCATGATTAATTCTATAGAATATTCCTAGTAGAGTAAATGCCATTGCGCCACTTGTCATCCAGCACAAGTAAAAACAGTAAAAAAAAAAAAAAAGAAATTCTTTTGCCATTACATTTTAACCCATCAAAATCCTGTTTAAGAAAATGAGCTCTGTTAATTTTTTTTTTTTTTTTTTTTTTTTTTTTTTAACTGGGAACGCGAAATCCGTGATTTTGTCGTGAGTTTGATAAAGTGATCACGACTGCTAGTAAGATAATAGGATATCAAGGATACCTGGCGTCTTATTTCCATTCCTATCTTATCAAAGGCAAATCACTAGACATTCGCTTGCACACAAAATTACAGAAAACGTAAATAAGATGGATAGTGGCAACTGCATCTAATTTATGCATACCCCTCCACCCCACACCCCCTCCCCCCATCTTTTTCTAGTTGATGACATCAGAAAAACCTGATGGAAAATAAACGGAGGATGTATTGTAAAAAAAGTGAGTGCAATTACTGTCGGGGAGGGGAGGTTTCTAAAAGAATTGACCTTTCTCCAAGAGTGAAATCTTTGGGGGTAGGGGAGTGGATGGTACAGAAGATAAATGGATATTCTTACTAGATGGGGGGAGGATTATGTCCAAGTATGTAATAAAAATGTAATGCAGTGGCCATTTCTACCTTGGCAGACTTTCGGCCTGATTTGCTGTCGATTTTAAGGATGATGAATTGCATGACCGCGAACACTTGCATCAGGAAATCACCAATACGTTACAAGGTCAAATGACAATTCTTTCACATTTTGATTTTAAAAATTATAAATAAATATCAATGCCAGACACAGATCAGACTACAGCTATTGTATGTCTTTATGCGCGTATTTGTAGCCTCAAGTGCATGATCTTGGATATCACTGAACGAGCACTAGAAATTGTTCATTAGAATGGATCTTTTATTATCAGATCCTATATCCCTTTACCGTGTAAGACTGTTCATATTTCTTCATCTTTCGTCTTTATTATTCTCCCTTTTTTTTTTCTTTTTTTTCCTTCCTTTTGTTCAGTCCGTTCATTTTTTCTTCTCTCCTTTTTTGTTTCTTTGAATGTTTATCAGATTCGCTTCTTTTGTTTGGAATGTTCCTCCTTCCGTTTCTTTTATTCATTTTCAATTCAGCTCTTGGCAATCAAGGGTGTGTATATAGCGGTAGTTCACTCGCCTCTCATCTCTGGGGTCTCGGGTTCGATTCCTAGACTCGGCATTTAATGTGAGTAGAGTTCTTGTTGGGTCTCTTTCTAGATTCAAGAGTTTTTCTCCGGGTTCTCAGGTTTTCTTTCCTCCGCAAAATCCAACACACTAAATTCCAATTCGATCTGTGAGTTAGCCGTGTCCTGACTTAGATCAGCCCAGAGGCTGTTTCGGGGTTCGATAAAATTGATGAGTGAGTTAGTTAGCTAGCTAGCTAGCTAGTTAGTTAGCTAGTTAGTTAGTTAGTTAGTTAGCTAGTTAGTTAGTTAGTTAGTTAGCTAGTTAGTTAGCTAGTTAGTTAGCTAGTTAGTTAGCTAGTTAGTTAGCTAGTTAGTTAGCTAGTTAGTTAGCTAGTT
>WUAP02066336.1:0-17706 GCA_015163945.2 Stichodactyla helianthus
AGAGAGCCGGAGAATAGTTTAGTGTTGGGCTTCCTGTGTAAAGTTACGCACGGACATTCAAGGACACTCATCGTTTTAATCGAGTCGATAGCATAGTGGCATAATGCCTCTACGAGGCATTAGCCACAAAAACCCGGAGACACGAACTGCATTTTTAGACTGGTCTACCAGTAAAACATGCGCAGAAGACGAGCATTGATTTTGTCGACGCCAGAGGCCTTGTGAGGACTGATCTTTTGAATAATGCTGCTAACCTCCATACTAGTAATGACAGAAATAGGGAATTTTATTGTCTTCCAAATTGCCTTTGAATTATTTCTGTTGTCATCAAGAGGTGCTATAGAACTCACGCTTAGCGGCACGCAAGACAGAAACCGCTTTATTTTTAGCATGATCGATAATTTGCCTGGTCATCCATGCTGTCTGACGCACCCTGCCACTTTTGCAAACAGCCCTCTTCATTCTTTACGAAAAAATTAAGTGGCGCGGTTATTATTCGGCTAGTATTCGAAGAACCTCCAGCTGTTCTTGTCGGCATTATTTCAACAGCTACCCTTCACAGCTGATTAACAGTTCACCTGACACCCAGCACGATATTTTGCCCTATTTTTAGTCGATCGAAAATAGAGGGCAATATTTTTCAAAATTTTGGTTTGGTGACTGCACAGCCAACTAGCTGTCGTATCTGAGTTTCCGACGGGCGACACAATCTGATTTTTCGCGCACTGCAGACAAGTTATCAATGAACTGTGTGGTGGTCTCGCTAACAGTGGATTGAAACGGCCTACTGACGACAAAGATTCAGCGTAGCTTATCCAAAGAATTGATGAAAACTGGCCAGTGTTTTTATATTGCAACTCTGGATGTTTTTTTCGAGTAGTAAAAGCAAAAAATAAATAAAAAATAAATTTAAAAAATGCTGTGTCTCATCCCTTTTGTCCTTAAGCCTCAGAAAAATATTCAGTAGTTGCCTAGAAACCCCTTCAGTGCTCTATAAAATGCCTCGGTGTGTGTTTAAAAATTAATAATTTAAACTTGCCTTTCACGTTCCTTTGAATATAATTTACTAAACTGTTTGTTCAAAAGCTGTGAAAAATCATAAACATTTTTTTATAGCTCATACACTTGTTAAGGCTGCAAGGTAAACGTGAGACAAATCAAATGCTTGTCCGTTCGGCGAAGAAGTGGTTATTCATCAGTTCCTAGCAGGAGCGCGCATTTCCTACCCTATCGGGAAACCGGCGAATGTCTCTAATGTCGCTTAGTATCTCCGTTTTTGAAGATTTGTAGTATGCTAATATAAAAGCACAGAAACCCAAGTATAAAATCACAGCCGAATATAATTATAAAATACTTTGTATGTAAGACCTCTTAAGGAGCCGTAGAATTTAAGTTCAGAAGAGTACTACGCATTTTGTATCCGGAATATTCTCCATATTCGGTCAAACGTAAGAGGAGATTCACCTTTGGTTGCTAATCTTTTGTGCACCGCTATCAATTTACCAAAGCCTACGCAATTGAAATCGAGACACTAACTTTTGATTCGTGAATACAGTCAATCCCTCATTCTTTGGATGGCATCCGTGACCTCTATTTCTCTTAAGGCATTCAAAGTCTTTCAGCAAATTCTATGTTAAAGATATACGCTTTGATAGCCTCTTGTTAGACAAGAATAGAAACATTCTAGTATACTACCGAAGAGCACATACAGGGCTTTTACAACTTCGATTCTTTAAAATAACCTATAACTTATTGCTCGACCCGTTAGATCTAAATATAGGAAGCTTAAGGGGAGTCTTGAGATGTTTTTCATGCTTCGGCTGCCGCTGAATTTAAACGAGGATTTCTTTTTTAATTTGGAAAATATATTTTTAGCGACCGAAGTTTTCTTTCTCTCTTTTCTTTTCTTTTTTTTTTGGTGGCGAAAGCAAGTCGGAAGGTCGAATGAAGGTACGAGGTCATTCGATTTAGACCAACTGGGTTTGCCAGTCTTATTATTTCATATAATAGTTCAGTGGGGAAAAAAGGACAACATTAAAAGGCAAAAAAATTCGAAACCCGGCTTATTATGATATATTAAGTGGTGTTGTTAAGATACCCTTTTTATTTAATTGCTTTGACCGGTTTAATAGCTATAGAATAATTTCTAAAATCGTAGAAAATTATAAACTGCTTCTTTTGGATCAAAAACTGAATACTATTAATTGCAGCTCACGTCGATTCCTCACTTTAACAACTTCATAATTAAACAAACGTACAGAAAATGCCGAACAAGAGAAAAAGATCATATAGCGAAAAGTCAGGCAGGCAATAACTGACCCTATCTTTTAAGATACGACGAAATTTAATTTATCAAGCCAAGAACTTTTTTGAGATTTCAGGGAATCAATTTAACGAAGTTAACGACATGTATTAAAAAAGTCTGAAAGGAAATTAGCAATTCATCATGTTTAATGTTGCCACGTTCGCTGGTTGTCATTTTGTCAAAATCAATAACTCTGAAAATTTTGTAATTCATATTTTCGAATGATTTTTTTAACAATTTTTTGGGCAATGTTTTTGGTCATTTCTTTCAAACAGCTTTAAAAATGGTAAATTTATTTGAATGTTCAATAATCGTGAACAGGAATAAATGTTTACCAAGGTGTTATAAGATCTAACCAATCACAACGCTTGTGTGACTAAATATGCTTGGAATGACGTGTTGTATAAATTATTCCAAATTGGGTAAAGAACCTGTCACTTACGATAGGAGAATTTCAACCTCAATCAGCAAACTACACCTCAATATGTTCCTTCAATTAACAAACATTCAAACAAATGGACCCCAGTTTAGCTTAGAAAGGGGCTCTAAGGAGCTTTGTAATACAATATGCTAGATTTTAAGTCCCGAAATGTCGAATATCCCGCCACTTTGGGGTTCTCCGTATTTGGTAATCTTGCAGGCGAGTTTCGAATTCCTCTAAGGTTAATAGAGTAGGAGAGCAAATGTGGCGGACCCCCCTCTAGCGGGTAATGTTGGAGCTCTTTTGTGGGCGCGCCGAGCATAGTTTCCCTCATTCCTTAAATTCTTTGTTCGCTTCTGGTTTGCAGAAGCTCAAATCAATCCTCTGTTGTGACTCATTTGGCGAATTAGGTTACCCAAAGTGATAAGGTTTGCGAGCTCTAGCACTACAGAGGGAATTCTCGAGAGCTCGTCAGTCGTGAGCAAAGTATTTGAGAAACATTGCACAATTCGAGAAGTTCCCCGCCAAAAAAACACTTTGTAGGACGCAGAGTTTGAATCGTTCGAATTTTTAGCATTTTTCGAGAGTTGTTCTTCCGGATTCAAAGATTGTGGATCCAGAATTCAGCTCATATCTGAGTTAAGCACGAGTTCTTTAGCCCACATCGGGGTAAACAAGTTTAATTTTAAGTGATTTGTCATTAAAACCGCCAAGATTTCGGACCAAGAATCGAACGAAGAGATGACTAATTCGGCTGATGAGGGCAAAGCCAAAAGCCCAGTCGACATGGCGAGCGATGCAGAAGGAGTTTGGTCTCCTGATATTGAGCAGTCTTTCCAAGAAGCCTTGGCAATTTATCCTCCGTGTGGACGAAGGAAAATTATCTTGTCAGATGAGGGCAAGATGTACGGTAAGTGGAGCAAACCAGCCATGATTTTTCAAATTCTTGGTTCGCGTTCTTTAGTTAGTTGTGTGGTTCTTGTATTGCCTTGTAAACCATCATATCTTAGCCGTGGGGCAACCACCAAACTATCTCTTTATCTTCTTAATTCCATTTTAAAAGCCACATTGTAGGTCTTCCATGTTTCTTTGTAAGTCTTTATTCGTCGTATGTGCTCGATAGTGCTTGTTAAGCCCGCCGAAGCATAAATGAACAGCCAGTTCACGTTGGCTGTTAGTAACTTCTAATAAATCATCCCTTGATATTGCTGTAATTCCACGATCGCTAACCGTCTACTCTGAAACCTGTTGAATACGGCCTCGAAACCTTACCTGGAATCTCAGTGCTCCAATTATATCGGAGTTGTGGGTATTCAAAGAAGATGTTTGCGTGCTTTGAACTTACTGCGTTCCGCATACAATCGCTAAATTATGCGAGACTTGTTAAGACTGTTCCAAATATGTTCGCTATGCCAAAACATTAACCTTCATACCACAGCTTCGTGTTGTGGCTAAACGATCATTGTGTTTATTGGGGACTTAAGCGCTTGTTTATTTACAAATAACTTCGGTATATTAACCTGTTCTTTCGTGGAAAAATACTCAAGGCTTGGTAACATGCTTTGGCGAGTTTTACTCGGTTAGAATACCAAGTAATCCCAGTTTAAAATAGCGTCTGCTCTCGAGATTCCATGAATAAACGCAATTTATTAATAACTAGGTTATCTTGAAGGAACTATTTCTGAGATCCCCACAATGAAAATGAAGTGGCTAATTTTTTTTTCTTGGAATTAGTTTGTAATTATTATGCCACATGTACTATGAAAGGGATTTAATGCTCCACAATGAGTATAAATTAAAATTATGAAACCGCTACTCCACAAATTTAACAAACACTCCAAGATAACCCTACTCAGAATACTCTCTTAGTATGTTTTATGTGTATGTAATCGGAATTTCTTAACAGCCTAGGGTTAAGAAATTTTTCGAATACGATATTCTACGATGTAATGGAAAACACAAAAGACAGTCGAATGGCTTTCTAGAAATTTACATAATGTTTTTGAAAGTTAAAAAATCTGTTCTTTGGTTGAAAGTCGTTGCCTAGAGACCTACTTTACAGGTAAAGCTTACAAATAAAGCATGAAAAAATATGATTTCCTGTATACGACGCAGTTGTTTAGAAATTTGGAGCAATTTGATTAATATTTTGAAGCTAGCTATTCTTGATAATACTATCCACTCAAAAATTGCTTTCCCGAGGCCAGATTTTTATCTCAGTTTTACATATATAAATCTTAAGTGCTTTGATTAATTTTATACCCATAACAACTGCAAATTAATTCAAAATGTATTCAATATTCAGTTTCACAAAGACCTTGCTCTTTTTGATAAAATCAGTAAAGCTTTTACAGAAATTGCTGATAACAGCATTTGTATTTTTGTATTCTTATGCCTTTTATTCTTTTCTGAAACAACCCAGCCAGGCTTTTAACTCCTAATCATTTCCCTTTTAATCAAGTTTAGATTTTCATAAGTCACTATACTATGGTGTGAATTCAGTTTTAACAAAAAATAAAATAATTTATTTCTGATTTATCGTTCACAGAAGTAAGGTTAAGAGCTTTCTTAAGAGGAAATTTTTTAAAACTTCCATTATTTTGTTTGTCTCTAGTTTGTTCACAAACAGCTTAAGGCACATTTTATTCTCTTAGAAAATTATCTCTATTCTTAACTATGTAGTTACTTTTTTGGATTTTGTAATCTATGTTGTCTTCATGCTGGTTTTCCTTTGGTTTTGTGATCAGAAATCAAGGAAAAATCTTCAGTTTTAGACATTTCTATATCTCTATGACTTATATTAAATTTTTTCTCAGTTTATGCTAAATCTTAGAAAGATTGATTGAAAATTGATTTTGTTTTTCAAGATTTCAAAAAGCTATTGTCTACTTTTTGAAAATAAGACCCATTGCTTGGTTACTCAAAGTGACCCAAAAGTATACAGTTAATTGCTCATTAAATCAAAAACCATGTTTTGAAATTGCTACAATGCACTTGTTTAACATATCAAATGTGTATCTACCAGTTAGACTCATTGAGAACTCCCAAAACGTTTATGAAATGTTCTTTTAAATAATTATGGTAAAATCTTTCTAGCTCTTCTGAAATTGATTCTTCAAGTATGTCTTCTCTCAAAAACAATATAAAACAAAAAACAAAAATAAAGCTATCTAATTAATTGACTGAAAAAGGTTTTAAATATCTAAGATAAAAAGGATGACATTTTGAATGCTTCTATTTGATCTCTTTAGCAAACAAAAAAACATATCATACTTTGATCCTTCCTTTATTTTTGTGATGAACAAGTGAAAATGATCAGTTGATAAAAAACAATCAATAGATTAATAATTTACTTGATAAGACCATAAAATACATGTTCATCTTGATGTACAGTAAAATGTTTATCTGAAAACCGTGTAACAGCATATTCATAAAGCAAGTTTCAAGAGAGGTATATGGCATACCCAATTTAGTATGAAATTTAAAGTTTCATTTGCAAAGATTGGGTTTTAATCCTAGTATCAACAAATTGTCCTGTCAAGAAGGCTTAAAAAACTGTCTAGACTTTGCAACATGTTGCAATTTGACTTTGAAACAAGTTTTGCATCAATTGCTAAAACACATTGTGTGGAATGATCTTTGGATATGAAATGAATTCAACTAGATACTAGCTAAGGGACTTGGCCATAAAGTACAGGGGGGACTGGGCTGGAAAAAAAGAGGGGGTGGGCCATCATTTTCAAGCACAGGAAAAAGGGTGGGTTAAGAGGAATCATGCAATACATTGGGGGTTATCATCAATTATTGTGCACCAAGTCACAAGGGAGGAGTTAATTATAATCATGCATGGACTATAGGGTAGGCCAGTAAAATTTGTTCATTGGAAGTTTTGATTTTTCCAGCCCCCCTGTACTTTATGGTCAGTTCCTAAGGAAAGAATTTATATTTTGGTTACAATTGGAATTCAACATGATTTGATTTGATTAGAAGGATAACATTCTCATAAATATAAAATTTGTTTGCAAGAAGAAAGGAAATGTCAAGTTTAAGTAAGGTTTCCATCCAATGCAATACTGCTTTAAACCAGGCCTAAAACAATTTTGAATTGAGTGAATTAAATAAAATTATCAATCCAGTATTTTTTCCTTGTAATGATAATTAATTTTGTTTGTATTCTTTTAACAGGACGGAATGAACTGATTGCAAGATATATCAAACTTAGGACTGGTAAAACAAGAACTAGAAAACAGGTTAGTCTTAGATTTATTCTTTCCCAGTAGATGAGTGCTTTATGTGATGAAGTCTTATAATTCTATCAGCAAACAATATTTATTTACAAAGAGAGATGATTGAGGTATGGGTATTGATCCATTATTTTGGTAGAATTTTCTTCAATATCATTTTACATCAAAGTTTTTACTTATGATTATGAGAATTGTAAAGCAATAGATCTTTTCATCAAATATTGCATCTGGATTCAAAAATGAAACAGTTTTGGGCAATATGAGTTTAAAAATGCAAAGCAAATGTAGAAATGTCTGAGGATCCATTCCTTAAATAACTTATGCTGCATGTATCCGAACCAGCAGTAGGAACTGGTAAGCTAGTCAAAGCACCATTGGGATTCCTGTGGTGAGCTGGATCAGCCATCCTTGGTTCTAAAATCCCTTTAAGTACCATTGGGAACCCTGTGTTGTGATGTGGTACACCTTGATATCACTGCCTGAACTTTGTAGCCAATATCTCTAGCTATACAACAGCCAGGATCGACAAATCCCTACCCTACTAGGTTAATCAATCGTAGGACCAGTGCAAACCCTGTGGTGTGGTAGACCAGCCAGGGTTGACGATGTCCCTGTCCCTTAATATCTCAGGTATCAAGCCACTTGCAAGTGTTAGCAAGGAAAAAGGCAAGAGAGATACAAGGAAAGATTAAGGTTTGTTTGACCCCCTTATTTACTCTTCCTCGTATATTTAAACCCCCCTTAGGTTTCAAGTCACATACAAGTCTTAGCAAGAAAAACTGCAAAGGATATCCAAGGAAAATTTAAGGTTGGTCACATTGGAAAAAAACTCTTTTTATTTCAAGAAATGAGAAATTTTCTAAGGTAATAAGACAGAGTATAAAAAATAATCTAAAGGTTTTCTCTCTGGGGAAAAAATATTTTATTCTGATAAATTTAAAAAGTAATGTAAAATCAAAACTACAGTTTTTATTAAGTTATTTTATAAGATGCTTTAAAACAATGTACTAGTTGCCTTTTCTTGAAATCTTTAGAATTATTTTTTTTGTTATTAAAAACAAAAGATATTAAGATCATTATGTTTTATTGTAGGATCAAGCTGCTCGTGACAAAGCTTTACAGACAATGGCTTCAATGTCCTCTGCACAGATTGTCTCAGCTTCTGTCATACATAACAAAAACATGTCTGGTTCTGCAGGTTTCAGTGGAAATGAAAACCAGTCTTACCAGGTAGTTATAAATTGCAATTTTAGTTAATTATGGCTATTTTGATTCTGGCCAATAGCTAGCTTTGGAGCCTGGTTTTAGGTTTCATAACAAGGCTTCCAGGAATAATGTTATGATTATTAACATTTTACCTTAATCATCTGGCCGGAAATGCTTGGAACAGATGGTAGAGTGTTTTGACTCTTCAAACTTGTCATAGCATTTTAAAATACTTTCTAAATATTTCTTTGCCTCATGTCCAATGGAAAAGCATGACAAGGCAGTTAAGGGTTCTTCACAGAGGTGCTTTTTACACATGGCTACATACAGCACAGTAGGGAACCATTGAAAAGAGTATTTTAAATGATATTTTTAGCAGCTCAAGTGTGCAGCACAGCTGTGTATTCCTTGGAACCTTGCTATGGAGCTTTTGCCATCCCTCCTAACTAAGGCTATTCAAAATTTATGGTCATTTAGAGGGCTGTACGCCTTATGCTCCTACAGTGCACAGGATCATGATTACTGGTCAAATAAATTTTAGGTCAGTCATACCTTATATCTCTGCTTGTTTGGTTACCAGTCAACACAACCAGACTGACTGGTAAGAGAAATCTTGGACCTCACATGTTCCCAGTTTGGCTGTTATTTTTAACCCTAACCAGTATGTACCCAATTTACACAAGTGGAAACTAGCGAGTAAACTAGTATAGGCTGCGTCGGTGTGTAATGAATACAATAACCAATAAAAGGAAATCTGTGACACAGTGAAAAAAAGTGAAATATACTTAACTTTACTAAAACTAAAACTTTAGTAAAGTTAAGTATATTTCTCTTTTTTTTACAGTGTTACAGATTTCCTTTTATTGGTTATTACAATTTACACAAGGCAGGGACCACAGAGCACCTTAGAAAGTGTGGGGGCTAGGTTTTAACAGATTGCGGAGTGGCTTTGAAAGTGTTGTATAATCATCATAGATTTGGGAAAAAGTGTGGGGAAACTACAGCTCCCCCAGCCTGTCCCTCTTTGTGGTCCCTCCAAGGTTTATACTGCAGAAGACATATAACTTTATATCTGCCTTATTTGGTCAATTTGCTTAATGCAAAAAGTACACAAGTAGGGAATGCATAAAATTTCAGGTCACACATTCAGGATTCACACTGGTAATCTAATCTTTGTTTTAAGCCTGGTTCACACAAGCAACACAAATGCAAACGCAAATGCAAGGAATGGAAAAGTTTTCATTCCTTGCATTTGCATTGATGTAGTTCACTTGTAAATTTGCTTGCGTTTGCATTTGATCTCTGCAACCATTTTTTAAATATAAATAAGCATTAATGCACATGCGTATCTTAATTTGCTTGCATTTGCGTTTCACGTGTGAACATTGCTTGCATCTGCATTTGCATTTGCGTTGCTCGTGTGAACCAGGCTTTAGTCATCACCTCACAACATGTAATTGAACTTCAACATTCCAATTTCATCTGAAGTCAGCAGCTTAAACCTGAACTTCTTGCTTGGCCAGGAGGATGAGTAATAAGTTTTACATAAGATAAGAAAGGATTTTTACCATTTGATGTGTTTTCTAGTATTGGCAGCAGCCTGGCTCTAACCAGCAAGCAGCAGGTTATGGATCAGTCAATCAGTCTCCTTACGGCAGTCCTATTCAGCCTGGTATCCAAGGAGGCAATGTAGTGTCCACAGCAACAGCTTCAAGCTCTGCTGGTGCTGTAGTAAACTCACAGGATGAGATAGTGGTATGTATCTGCCTTTCGTGTTTCACAACACTGTGATGGGGGCTGATTTTATATAAATGAAATAGCATTTTTTTCTAGAATTGGCCATGGGCCTTTGCATTTTATTTTTCTACCTCTATGGGGCTGATTACATTATACTTACATTTATAATCAATGATGTTAATGTTTTTGTGGGGCTGCTTGATAATTTTTCAGAGAAGTACAACCTATGGTGATACAAGAACTGTGGTCACCAGTCCTCTGTCAGGTGCTACGTCATGGGCAAGCACCAGACAAGCTTCTCACATGGTAATCATTCAGCTTGATTCTTTATAGAGCCTTAAGTTCACATAATAGACCTTTTTTGGAGTTTGCAAAATACCACTGTGTTTCTTGATTACAGACTCATTTACTCGTGGTGTTAGCCTCATTTTGGCAAAATATTCACAAATACCAACAGTAAAGTAAAGAATGCACAACTCCAACAATAGAACTACTTTGAAATTCCATGGACCTTCACTAAGTGTAAGGCATGTGAATATGCTACTCGAAAACAAGGCTACACAGAGCAACAGAGAACTTGAAACTAGAGTATTAGGTGTTATTAGTCATATAATCACAAATATGCAGACTCAGTTTGGTTTAAATTGGACTTCTTAGTACTATAGCCATCTTGTGATATTAAACTTGAGTTATGGTCACCAAAATGTTCTCGGATTGCTGTACAAATGTACAGACTTTGGATCAAAATATCAAATTGGTTTCTTTAGTTAGCTCTTGAAATAACAGCAAGAAACTTTTCAATCAATACGTTAAAAGCAATGTTTTACTTGTATGTAGAGAAACAGATAAAAAATCAAGTCAATAATTTATTCAAACGTTCATACATATGTACTGCAATCCAAGAATGTCCAAGTATTTTGGTGGTCAACCATAGCACAAAGTATGCCACATGACAGCTAGCACTGAAAAGCTGAATTGCTCATTAACCACATTATTTTTCTTACACCTGTTTGGCTGTTTGGGAAGAACTTCAGTGAATATGCATATATATATTACTTTTGATTGTATGACTATGACACTCATGACCCAGCAAGCTTAACTAATCATTAAAGAACATACAAAACATCCAATCACAAGATGTGTAATTATAGATTCCATACCGAATCATGGTAATATATGTATATGTTAATGCGAAGAAGTTGAAGTGTACTTACACTCACCATTAGAGTTCCCAGTAGCTCAGTATTTATAGCAGTTGACTATTGAGTACAGAAGGTCATTGGTTTGAATCCCATCTGGAGCTCAGATTTTTTCTGAGCTTCTATGACATATGTTGTGAAGAAAAGTTCATTCCTTAATTATGTTTCCTACAATTTTCCTCATCAGCCACTTCGTTTGCTAGAGTTTTCTGCTTTTCTAGAGCAACAAACAATAGATCCAGAAACTGTAAGTTTATACCAGAAACAAAAAGAAATGTCACCTTTTCGTTTAAAGTTTTTTGCTTTAATTTTTAATGCATTATATAATGGGTTTCATTACTTTTTAAACATTAATTTTTGTTTCTTTTATAGTATCATAAACACCTTTTTGTTCATCTGGGACCTAACACTAACTTTACAGACCCACTCCTTGAGGTAAATAATCTTAAAACAATTTTTTTCTCACAAATGTATTTAATTTATAATTTGGTAAAAGAGCCAGCTTAGCATTAATGATGCTTGGGCTGTATATATCCTGTTAGATAGAGCTTGATTAGCAGAAAAATATCCTCTATTGAATTTGTCAGAAAATAACAGCTGGAAGAGGAAGAAAAGCTGCCAAGATAAAATCAAACAATAGAAAAATCTTCCTAAAGAACCCTAAAGCAATTCTCATTGCAGTTTAATTTGAAGGACAATACAAAGAAAAAAATGTATATAAGTTAGCTATATAACCAGACATCAATTTTCAGGATAGTAAAAATGTATTTGGCAGTAACGGATCTATGCCTTACTAATTATTTATTAATTAGCAATTATTTATAATTTTACTTAATGTTGTAGGCTGTAGACATTAGACAGATTTATGACAAGTTTCCAGAGAAGAAAGGGGGACTAAAGGAATTATATGACAAGGGTCCACAATCTGTGTTCTTTCTGGTTAAGTTCTGGGTAAGTTGTTCACTACTTGTGTTATATTATCCCTTTAAGGTAATGCGATCGTGCATTTGTACGCATCTCTTCTGCGCATGCTTTTCGTTGGTTGGGATTCCCGTGGTAGAGCTTTTTCATTATGGCAGATAAGGCATTTTGATATTCAACGGCAAACATCTAAAAAGCTAAATCGGTGACCTGCCCTGATTTTTTTCACTGTAAGTTCATGGTATCTAAAGCCTAAACATATCAAAAAACGAAGGTAGGTCTTCGAACTAAATTTTAAGAAAATCACCAAAATGTCCAAAACTAGGATCGTCAAGCACGGTAAAATGTGCTGTTTTTGAAACTTTGGCTTTGAAAAATCATTCTTCAACACAAATGAGAAATTTTGGGTTTATTATTAGTGTGTTAACTTATGTATCATTTGAAAGTATTGGTTTTATTTATTGAAGACCGATATGAGCTGAAAGAGTTTGTAATTCCATTATCCTATTTTGTGCGAAAAAGATGGCTGCAAGCTCCACCTTTAAAAAATTATATCTTTTAAATGAATTCGGTGACCTCCATTTTTTATTTCATTTTTCTATTCAAGCACTCAAAATTGATATTTGTACCAAGTTTTTAAAAAAAAATTTCAACAAAAATTGCACGATCGCATTATCTTAAGTCTACTTATCAAGGACAAAGCCACCTGCCTGTAGTGGTATCATGGTTCACACAAGCCTTGAAAAGTCCTTGAAAATGTGTTAAGTCCTTGAATAGTCCTTGAATTCGGAAAATTTGATTTTTGTCCTTGAAAAGTCCTGGAATTTTTTCAGTGTCTCCTTGAATATTCCAATTCTGACCTTGAATTTTGTGGATGCTGTTGGCATAATTCTTAGTCAGCTCCAAAACAAGATAAATCTTAGTCTTTAGTCATTTCTTGTAAAAAAAAAAAAAAAAAACTCATAACAGGGCCTTCTCTTCATGTTATTTTTAGAATGGTAAATAACCCTGGGGAGGAGTTTCTCTAGTTCCCAGTGTGTTCTGGGTAATTTTCAAGATGGCGTACGTTTGGCTCCTTGGTATTTGGGGTCTTTCATTATAAAATAAATTCGAAAATAGTCCTTGAAAACCCTCAAAAAGTCCTTGAAAAGTCCTGGAATTTTTTCCTTTAACTTTTGTATGAACCATGTGGTATAGGATGGCACATGAGAGAAAATATAAAGAATGATTAACAAGGATAAGAGTGGCACAAGGCATAGCTTGCAACTATAGCTTGTTAAGAAGTCTTGATATTTTCTTAAGTGAGTCCTATAGAGCCATGGGCAAGTGGCCTTGTTGTTGTCTAAAATTGATTAATTTATAATATAGCATGACATGAATGTGCTGCCCATGGAGAAATAGTTCATAGGTTTTTAGCCATTCAGCAGAGGGCATACATTAATTTATTTTGGAAAAACACACAGAAGAAGTTGAGGATGACACGAGTGCAGCCCACGTGTTATAATAATATTTGTGTTATGTTATGAAAGATTTTCATGGATTTGCTATGGACATAAATTCTATCACAAACGAACATGCTTATACTTGTGAAAATCAAGACTATTGTTATGCCCAGGGGAATGTTGTTGGAAGTGTTTGAATGTTAGGTTACACAGGGTAAAGTTATTGTTTTGATCAGCATGTCATGGCATAATAAAGGCCATTGCATATGTCCATTGGTTCATCCTCACATACAGTCGACTGTCATATTTTTTTTTGACCAAATCATTATTATTTTTATATTTTATCTTTGCAGGCTGATTTAAACACCAGTATTCATGATGAAGCTGGAGCATTCTATGGAGTTTCTAGCACGTAAGTGCATTAGTATGACTGCATGAATTCCTCCCCTACAGCAAGCTTTAAAAGTTCTTGGATTTGTTCTAGATATTTCATTCATTCATTCATTCATTCATTCATTTGTCCATTTACAGGTACGAGTCAACTGAGAACATGACAATAACTTGCTCAACAAAAGTATGTTCTTTTGGTAAACAAGTTGTAGAAAAAGTAGAGGTAAGTACTAAGTACTTAAATCATCTTTAGACTTTTGGCAGAACTTGCTCAATCTCCAAGAACCTTTATTTTACTCTTAGTTCTTTGTCCTTATTCCTATTTGATTTAATAAATTTATGTCGTTTGACTATGAGATAGTTTTGGAATGACCTACCACCTGTCTCATTCAACAATGGGACTACCTTTTTGAAATAAACAGGGTATAATCATTTATGATTCTTTTTTGTGATTATGATAATGAGTGCTAAACACCTGGGTACTATTCCCCACCCTCCGATAGATTTGACATTATTAACTTTTGATTTGATACAGTTGGTCACAGCATCATGCATTTGAGATGTTAGGGGAATCTCTTATAAATTCTCCTCTTTTTGTCTTGTTTTTGCTCTGCAGACAGAATATGGTCATTTTGAAAATGGTAGTTTTCTTTATCGTATCCATCGATCACCTATGTGCGAGTATATGATCAACTTTATTCATAAACTCAAGCAATTACCCGAAAAGTATATGATGAATAGTGTGTTGGAAAACTTTACGATTCTGCAGGTTAGTATCTTGTCACTTAAAAACTATACACCATTGCATGTGATATCACTAAATCCCATTTGGGGGTATAAAGGTCCACACAAACTAAGGGTTTTGCTCCAGGGGCAAGCTCCTGTGTCATTTTGCACAACTAGTACAAACAAGAGAGCATGCTGCACGAGCTTGCTGGGTGGTGGTGTCATGCTTGCTGATATTTAACCAGTTTGATATCACAGAGCACGAGCCGGGGGCAAAATTCTGCTCCTGCCACAAACATTAAAGGAGCAAAGGGACCCTGGACTTGATGCAAGTCAGTAAAACTCATTTCTCTTTTTAATATCTGTCTAGGTTGTCACAAACCGGGAAACACAAGAAACCTTACTATGCCTGGCATATGTATTTGAAGTCTCGACAAGCGAACATGGTGCACAACATCATATCTATCGGCTGGTTAAGGACTAAAATACGCCTGGTGTGTCCAAGAAACCAGAAGTATATCTCAGTTACTTCTAGGATTTCTACTTCCAGTGGACACGTGCCTCCAAATAGTTCTTGTCTGGAAGAATTACCAAACCATATAGCAAAGAACACAAGTATTATGATATTATATCTATTATACATATAAATAATTATATATTAACACATTTAGTACATCAAGAAACCCTTCTTGAAGTAATCATATATTTTTCTTGTACAATTTATTTAGAAAACAGGTTTTCTGTGTTGTGTTAAGTCTGAAATATTTTCATTGAAGTAATAACAGGTCCTCGGGCAATTGGCCATTTCTGTAGACATTAGGGCTTGCTCGATACCACTGCTCCTAGAAGTCTTTCTCAATTATTCAAATGTTGTAACTACTTTGGGAGCTCTTGGGAGTTGCAAGATAAGAGTCTTAATGTGGCTAACAAATGAACTTAAAAGTAGCAGTAGAAATGAACATTAAGCTTGGAAACAATGCTTCCCCACTTCAAACAACATAACATCCCCTTGCATTGAGAGTAAGATTGTTTGTATGGGATATTTTATCTTCTCAAGCATTGCCAATTAGATAAGGAAATAGTACCCAAGCGAATGAAGTGGTAGAAAAGGGAAAAACATGACACCCTCAAGCTGAATGGGGCCATTTTGCTGGAAGCTTTTTGCACGTTAGCCAGTTTGCAATAAAGCACTCCCACAACTTGTCAGTATGCACCAAATTGAAAAACGTTGCGGGTTCAAAAGGTTAAATCATCGAAGGTAAGACCGAAGAGGATTTTGGGTAAATAGTTAATAAGGCCCATAATATGCGTTGAGCATTGCTATAATTTTCGAATATTGCTTTCTTCGAGAATTCGAAGCAATGATTGAGACTTCCAACAGTAACCAACTTCCTATGCATATAAAGTGCTTACACATAACCCTTTTCGGTCTTGCGTACGATGATTTAACCTTTTGAACCCGTCAACGTTTTTCAATTTGGTGTATACTTATTCCAAAAAACGTTGGTTGGAGATCTGAAATCTGAGAACGAGAGGAACTGAGGGCACAAGCTGTGAATTTGATTTTAAAATAACTTTTATTATTAACTTATGTTTTATCTTCTAGTAGTTTGCTGTCAGTACTAGTAAATAGCTAAATTACGACGCCACCTTTCGAGTGATGACCTGCGCTTGTGAATTGTCTGGCTCAGATTTTAGATCACCGACCGACAACCTGTTTTGAAATAAGGCGTATAATAATACCCTCTTGGTTGATTTTAGCATGAACGCAACACAGGCAAATAATTACTAGTTTTCTAAGGTTTGTATCTACCTGAAACTGTACTTAAAAACACTTTTGAAAATGCTTTTTACACAACCTCTAAGAACTTTTCACCAAATTATTTAGCCAACCTGAAGTATATTTTAAAAAGAATCTTAATATCTAGCATTACCATAAGCAAAACATGCAGGATAAACAATCCCATTGTCATTGTTAAGGTCTTTGTATTAAAAATAACTCTTAAGATGTATTTTCTAAATTTCATAGAAGAGCCACTGTACCTTTTCCAAATATTCTACTTTGCTGTAAAAATATATATCACTCCTGTAAATTTTCTAAACATTCTTAACTTTATAGAGAGAATTTCGTTGCTTTAAAAAGAAATAAATAGCATAGTTGTAAAAAGAAAGCTTTAAACTTTTCGAGAAAGGAGGATAGTATTAGTGATTTTTCCTTTAATAACTCATTAAATAATAAAGAATATTTTTTGAAATTTCTCGAAGACTTTTAACGCCGCTTCGGTAAACTATTGGTTAAAAGTATTTAAAGACCAAGCTGTTTCTTTATTTCTTTACCTGATGTTTTCATTTTCCCAGGTCTAGTAGATTAGTTAGTAAATTTCAGCAGGAATTTTGGGGATTTTGCAGATTATTGTGAAGTGACGGTAGACAACGTAGATGCGTGTATGGATATAACTGAGCAACAGTTTCCTTAGAGACACCTAAGAGAGAAACTGTTGAAAAAGATCAGACTAAGCGTGCAATCCACTGTCGCATTCATAAGCGATATCCCATGTTCGAAAAAAACAAACATTGTTCTGGTTATTTTATTGACTTTTTTTATTGCGAACGTTTGATTCCTCGTCCTGTATTTTGAAGATAACTTAGTTCAAAATCTAACAAAGTTAGGTTGGATAGATAAAAATGGGGCAAAAATAGAATTGCAGGGCGGGGGACGTATTTAGTTGTCCAAATATTCATGCCCAAGGTCTAAGCTGGTCTTGAAACCTCCGTAATCGCTGCTAAGGACAAAAATCTTTTGTTAACAAAAATATTTGGATAGCCGTTCATAAAGTTTCTGTAATCTAATGTAAATCTGTAATCAAAATTGATTTAATTTGGAGTAAAAAAAGTCGGCAAAATTTGTATTTTTGTGATGAAAAGTTTTGTTGGAATCATTATGTAAAATATAAAAATGACAATACTAATAGCTGTGGTATTTTGACATATCAATGTCTCAATTTTAATAAAGTCAGTATATAACGAGCAGCACAGCACACAGGCAGCCCAAGCAATGTTTTTGTGTACAACTTACAGTAAATGTATGTGGTCGATCTGCTATGATACGAATAAA
>WUAP02066447.1:0-17702 GCA_015163945.2 Stichodactyla helianthus
AGTTTGTAATGAACTCCTCATTACAAATTCAAGGGATGTATCTAGTTATTGACCCGGGATGTAACTAGTTACATCCCGGGTCAATAACTAAATATATCCCTCATTAATGTATTCATCGGGATGTATCACAGATACATCCCGATGTAACAAAGAAATAATAACAAAGAAAACCGTGTCAACTATGTAATAACAGGTAATAACAAAGAAAACCATGTCAACTATGAAATAAACTATGTTAATTGCCCTCTTTCTCTGACACCTTTGTTTTAGATTATTACGAGGTTTCTCTTTATTTCTTATTAAATTAATAATAGTAATTGAACTGAGTGGAGTGCAATTTGGTCTGAAATCAAACGAGTGATTACAAAATTACACGACCGCGTAGTGGGAGTGCAATTTGTTAATCACAAGTTTGATTTCAGACCAAAATTGCACGACATGAAGTTCAATTACCACTTAATCATATCCATCTTGAAATCTTTCTTGATAATAAGAGAGTTTAGAGCATTTAATTCAGCCTTGAAAATGTACAATCAAAGGACAAACATAAGTTAGACTGGTGGGTTGAAGGTACAGCTCTGTTGACAGCAAATTCTTTCAGAAATTCCTTTAGAATTCCTCTAGGAAACGTGGCACTAAAGACTAAATATTTTATTTCTATAAAATAGTATTTTGAATGTGCTAAATTATTGAAAACAATCGTTTTAGGTACAAAGGTCTTTCACATCGCCATTGATTGTCATTGATCGGTAATGTTTAATTTCACACTTTCCTCGTACTGGAAGCCATTAAGCATAATAAATATCGTTAATTTTACTTGCAGTTAACAGTAGAAAGTCTCGTCACTAAGAACTAATCAGGAAAGCAGTGTGGTCAATTTTATAAGAAGTATTTAAAAGTTTAATGCAAAGAAATGCAAAGTAAGAAGGCTTGCGGCATTATGTCTTCTGTGAAATTCTGATTTGAGTTGAATTGAATAGAAAACAGCAAAAATTAAACTGCCTAGCCCATAAGTTCTCTGTAGCTGAACAGCTTTCGAACCCAGAAAACTGTTTTCTATCAATCTTGAAAATTTTCTTGTTGTTTTAGTTGTTTTATGAGTACCGTTTCCACAGTGAACCATGATCAGCGGAGGAGGAGTTTTCATGAAGTCAGTGTAAAACTGCATGTTTTTCGTTGTTTTTCACTTGAATATCCTTCAACTGACTGAAACAGTGGCTTTTCAAAGATAATTTTGACAAATCCACTCATTTATCTGGCAGTTTGTCCATTTTCATGGCCTTTTAGGTTAAATTTTATCCAAAAATTGTCCAACATTTTCGTGTAAATTTGCACTGCCTTTCTTCCCGCTGTTGGTTCAAGACAAGCAGTGATGTCAGCATTCAAATGGTTTCTTTGATATGATTGGCCAATGAATGACATGTCTGTCTTGTGATTGGTTAAAGTTGAAATGATGGGTGAAATGGTGCAATTTATGATCTGAAATGGTGCAATTTAGGCTAAAATCGCACCATTTTTAACCAATCAGATTACAGAAAGCACCTGTGATTTCAAAATGGATATGATTAAGAACTCAAAAAATACATATATCATTTTATTTTGAATCTGTATACCATCAAGTATTTAAGCTTATATACATATTTTCAAAAACCACAAATTTGAACTAACAAACAGAAAAGCATGTAAGCTTATATCCCACAGAGAGAATAATTAAAAGTTATAAATTTTCTACTTTTCTTTATATTCTTTCAAACTGATTCCCTAAAAGTTTCTTGACTCTACACATAATACATAGACTTATACTTTATTTTATTCTATAGACATGAGTGAGATACTAGAAAATAAAGCATTTCTAAACATGATACGAAACTATACATATGGGAACCCAGTAAGATATTTTCCAAATCCTTACTAGTGAGGATCTGGATGATGTCATGTACATGTGCACGCTTGCAGTTTTGCAAAGCTGCCAAACAAGCTGGTTGAAAAATGACGAGCGAAAAATATCTTTTCACCACTTGAAGATAAACTTCATATCTTCACAACGCTGTGACATATCCTCTCTATATCCTGCACTCATATCCTGATAACTTTTGTTATTCAATTCTTGAACAATACCATTTTTTGCTGTTGGTTGTTAGGCTTTAGTAGAGGTTAGACCCCATGTGACCTATCTAATCCAAAAACAAACCTATTAGATAGAATATCATTAAATTAACTCCTAAAATGTGGTCATTAAAATTTTTTACTTGCAATTTTGCAATTTCTTGTAGAGGTAATTACATACTTGATCACTATAATTTATTGGTCTAAAAATTTCAATTATTTTTTTTTTCTCTTCTTTTGTCCTTTCTTTCTTTCTTTCTTTCCTTTTACTACATAACATGACATTAGGGGTCATTAATTTCCATTCCTTCTTGCAGTCTTACACATTTACATTTTCAGACATTGGTTTCATTTAACTCTGGTTTTCATATGTCTGAAAAATTCCAGATGGTCAGGAATCCAGATATATACCCAACCATCACTGATACATGTATTTCTGACTTCTGAAAACAAGGTCAAGTGACAATTACTGACCATCTGAGATGCTCCTAAACAGAATCAGGAAAGTTAGGAACGACTCTATTTTCCCAATTCTGTTTATGACCATCCCAGATGTACACCTATTTCAAAAATGTTGTTGGTCAGTGATCTGAAATCTGAAATCTGAGACCATGAGGAAATGAGGGCACAAGCTGTGAATTTGATTCTAAAATAGGTTTTATTGTTAAATTATGTTTTATCTTTTAGTAGTTTGCAATCTGTAAATAGCAAAATACCACACCACCTTTGAGAAATGACCTACGCTGGCAAATTGTCTGGCTCAGAATTCAGATTTTTTCAGATCACCAACCGACAACATTTTTTGAAATAGGTGTGTATGTTATTAAACAGCTGGGAGGTCCGTATTGAGAAAATATTTGCCCGAGGTCTTGAAAACGGACTGAGGACGCAGACTGAGGTCCGTTTTCAAAACTGAAGGCAAATGTTTTCTCAATACAGACCAACCTAAGTCGTTTAATAATGTTATTATTTTTTCTGGTTCGGAATCCCTTCTCAGCCCATGCAACTGTGAGTGGTCCAGATAAACTGGTCCATAGGAAAAAAAAACAGACTGGCTAACAACCAATCAGTGTGCGTGATTCACTAGGATTCCAGACCAGAAAAAATAAGGTCAGTTATTGTCACTTTACATTAGGGATGGACATGTGTATATCAGGATCCCCAACTGGGATTTTTCTGACATACGAAAACCAGGCTTATCTTCTAGAGCTTTTTCTTTATTTCTTCAGGTTTTTCCAATGAACTTGGAACTTGGAACTTTTTGTGTTTCACTACATAATGTGAATAAATCAAAAGTAAAAAGTATACAAATAAAAACAATTAAACAAAACAGAGACAATGCAATTCACTGATTAGCCCCTAGCCATAACGGGGTGTAATTTGTGCTACATTGTGTTACAGTTATGAAAATGTTCGGACATTGTTGTCTGACTGCTGTACGAATGCACTAACTTTGGAACAAATTTTCAACATGTTTTGATAATTTTTTCTCCTAAAAAACAGCAAGGGCATTTTGAATTAGGTTGAATAACAAGATTCTGTTTATATTTAGAGAGAGAAATTTATAATTTAAGTTGATAATTTGTTCAAAAGTTAGTGCACTTGTACGGCAGGCAGACAACAATGTCCGAACTTTTTTACAATTTATACCACATGATGGCTAGGAGTCAATCGATCAATTACAATAAGTTAATGCAATGGTCTTTCTGTTTTGAATCACCATATAACCATGTAAAACTAACTATTTATAATTATTTAATATATGTGCTGAAGATGATGCGAGTCATGTTGAAACATGTTTGTTAAATTAATTCAATATGGACTGATGCACTAATTAGATGTTTGTTTTAGGGTCATGTGCATACACTTGGATACACAATCCAACACCAGAGTGTTTGGATATCCAAACTCATGGGTTTGGATCTACTTTTCTTACTCATAACTAATTCAAAAACTGAACATCCACTACTTACCCTTTACTTGTCGCTATCATGAAAGCTCTTCTTACTTTTAAAGAAAAAAGAGCTTGACAACCCAAACAGTCTCTAAACCATATTCAAACCCCAGACTCCCAACTACTGTGCTCTATTCTGTGCCCCCTATTAGTCTTAATCACTGATTGTAGTAGTTTATGGCATGTAAAATGATCTTATTTTGACAAAACAGTTCATTAGTAAAAAGATCATAAAAGCCATTGTTTTGACTTCTCTCAACTGATTCTAAAACAAGGTAGTGAGAATGAGTTTGAGAAGCCTATCAAAAGCAGGTGCCACATGTTTCTTCAGGGAATTCCAAACACCTCAAAACAATAAAAGCACTTGGCCTACGGCCTTATGCTTTCATTTGTTTCTCTGTGTCTGGAACCCCTGATGAAACACTTGCACTCGTTTTTGATACATTGCGTCACTTGTTATTGCAGCAATTCCTTTTGCACCTTATATTGAAAATTGACTGCACTGTACTCCCTACGCCAGTTAATATGCTGTTGATAGCAATAAAACTCCCTTTTAATAGGCAAATTTGATTAACTTATTGAAAGAGAATCAACTGCTAACATTAACTGATAAGTAGATAAATTATATAATATGTAAATTTGAAGTTACATGTATCCAACTAGTTGTTTGTCATTTGTCCTTAAGGTGAGGAGGATTAAGAAATGATATGGAACATTTTGGACAACAGAGGCCATCAACATCTAGAATTATAGTTAATGGTACGCTGTCACCAACAAACTCTCCAGTTGTTGCCCGCACAAGATCCAGACAAAGAACAGAGTATGATAGCTTGAGAAATCAACATGACAAAGATAGCACTAAAATACTTGGAACCTCTTGGCGCAGCCCAAACCAGTCAACCACAAAGTACCCGAGTCATTCACATCCTAGTGCTGTACCAAACTTTGGAATTGGTGTCACTTCTTCAGCAAGTGTTAATACTTCCATTCATAATTCTCTCCACTCACTGCCAACACTGCATCATAGTTTGAATAATTTACCATACCAGCATGGGCCAGGAAATATAAGCCACCATGTTTTTGGCAGTAAAAGTGTATTTGGCTCAATCACTACACAGCACAAGATGCCAAGCCATAGGAATGCAGACCATGAGGAGGCAATGGATATTGATGCACAGGAAGATATGGATATGGGACACATGACTGTAGCTCCACTAGCCATTCAATCTAGGACATTAAGATCAACTAATACGGCTAGCATATCATTAGTTACAGAATCAGAATCACCTAAGGTAATACATGCAATGTATCAAGTACTCTAAACGACATGTCAATTCAAACAAACTAGTCATGTTTTATCAAACAAATTCCAACCATAGCCATGCCAAGTGGTGCCTACAAATGTGATGGTCTAATTGCAAAAGTGTAACAAATTGTTTTCAAATTTTCACTTTCATGTATTAGGGCATGGGTGATTTTTCTACACATGATAGGGTATGGTCTGCAACCCATTCTTATCCAGTACCTGGCAGTGGGGTGATATTTCAAAGACTGACACTTGATTTTGCTGCCTCCCCCCCTGGAACACGCTCATAAAATGTAATCTTACATGTCATTGTAAGGCTTACACTACTTACACTTATTTCTTTGCTTATATAATTTGTTTTCAGCAAAATGACATTCACAGCAGTAGAGGCTGGAAAGAATTGGCTTTGAAAAGTAAAGCAAATGCCAATACTAGTGAACCAACCAAAAGTAACAAGCCATCAGTGTCATCTGTTGCACCAAACACTAAAGTAGTTAAAGGACCTACGAAAAAAAGAGCTATATATATAGTATTGCATGCCAGTAAAGTTATGATTGGAACACTACATGCTAAAGCATCTGCTCCAGTTAAGGTTAGTGCTGTACAGTCACTAACAGATTACCTTGTGGTGGTAATGGTGGTGGGGGGGGGGGGGGTGCATGTATGCATACTGTCATATGAGACGGTAGATTAAATGTCTAATACATGTAGACCTAATTCATCTGGGTGTTACATTACATTACATTACATTTATTTATTTCAAAGGCCACCGTATACAATTTGTACATTGGCACATGGCCAAAGAAAATGCATTAAATCAAGATCTTATTATATATGATAAATGATTAATATTATTATAGCATTTGTGCACATATTTGCAAACAAAGCTTTGCTTTGAATTTTTTCTGGAGGGTTAAACAAATTCTGGAAAGTATAATTTTCACTCTTTTTTTTCAAATTCATTAAATTTCTGCTTTCCATAGCATCAAACATATTCTCTCTCAGGCTCTCGTAGCACGGACATTTCACCAGGAAATGTCGCTCATCCTCAATTTCCCTAAGTTCATATTCAGTACATATTCGGTCTTCGGGCTTTCTATAAGGCCTTTCATATCGCCCCACTTCTATCTCAGTCTAGACAATGACAACTAATTTTTAGGCGTGTGAGAGCGTTTCTATGCTTGATGTTAGGAACGCGGAAGAGATATGTTTCAGGTGAATAATTACATTATATGTCCGGAGTTTATTTTTTTGTCCGTCTTTCTTTTCATCATCGAACACCTCCCTGAGCCATGTCTGGAACTCAATATCTTTTAACCTTTGTTTCACAATTTTACCATATCCTAAATTTGTCGGGACCTGAGTTCCTGACTGAGTTCCCAACGTATTTATCCAGACTTCACCGAGGCCCACTTTGTATATCGTATCTTTAATTTTCTTTAGCCAGTCTGTCTTATTTTCATTTTCTAAGCAATCTGGGTTCTCTCAGTTTGGTTAGAAAATTGAATGCCCTGCATTTGGCATTGATAGATAGAGAATATCTCCCCAGCTCAGCCCTACATGCATTATTTGATGCATTCTTACTGACTCCAAGGACTCATTTACAAAATTTAACGTGGACTGCTTCAATTGGATCCCGCTCTTTCTTTGATACGTATACCCCCCAAACTTCACTCCCATAGAGTAATATGGGTTTGATAAGTGCGTCAAAAAGGTGTAGAGTTAGCTTGAGGTTGGTTTTAAAATTATCTCCCATCGATTCTTTTAGTTTAAAGTGGGCTTTCAGTGCCACCTTTCTCAGTTCGTTTCTGCCTACAATGAAATTGCCTGTGGCGCTAAAGAAAATCCCGAGGTACTTATACGAGGTCATGTTTTCGACTATCTTATTCTGGTACTTAAAAGTATAATTATTCATGGCTCTGCCTGTGTTATTGAAGACTACCACTTTCATTTTATCTAGATTCAATCTCATTCTATTTTCATTTGTAAAAATATTCATGTAGTCTAAGTATTGCTGCAGGACTTTTTCGCTCCTTGCAAGTAGGACCAAGTCATCGGCATACATGGGTGTAATGATCGAATATTTTCATTTCAAATCATGTGTCATTCCTTTGAGAATACAATTCTTTTGTGTGTGTGTGTCAAGAGAATGACACATCATCTGAAATGGGAAAAAGTTACACAAGTACTAATGGTAATTTAATGGTTTGACTCTGTTCATTTTTTATTTATATAGACCTATTAAAAACTAAACAAAATGTGCTATTTTCCTCTCTTTCAGATATATGCAGAAAAAGTTTTTGTGGAGGCTGAACTAGATGGTATTGAAGAATTTAAATCATGCAGTCCATTAATCCACTCAGTATACCTTAATATATTACTTGTAGATTGTGCAAATATATAAAATATAATTATTTGTAATTTTTGTTAATAGATAATTCAGTAATGTCTCTCAAGATTCCTTGCAAAGATATTACTCAATGTACAGTAAGTGTTTTTCTCGTGTTTTCAGTTGCATGTTAATCTTTGTTGTATCAAGTTTATAACTAATGCAGATAGCATTCTGTATTATAAGTAGGGTGGCCCAGTTGTACTCTAAACAGCCCTGATATTTTACCTCACATTTAGTCAACATTTGGAAGGAATATTGTTTATATGCACCCAAATAGTGTTAAATGTATTATTTGAAGTTCAAGCACTACAAGGGCACAAATAAATAACATTTTTAAATTGCTAAAATCCATTGGTTGATGAACCAAAAACCACTTAGCTGTAGGGCTAATAATGCATTAGTAGCTCACTTGAGTCATTTGTGGCCTGCTGAGAGTGTGTTCGCAAGAGGCCAGTTTTCTATTTGGTTGTGTTTATTGGTAATAATGATTGTTTGAATAATGGTTGGGAGGTTAGGCTTTATGTGTAACGTTGTGTGGGTAAATTTCAGGTGAAGTTGAAACATTTCCCTAACATATATATTCATCATGCCAAAGTTTCAATTGTAATCCTAAAAAAAGTATTAACATCTTCAGGGGGAGGGAGTCCTGATGATTTGACAGCTTTCTCAGTATATTTTCCATTGCACAGAAGTATAAGATCTCTTATTGATATTTGTACTTTTAGGTTAGTTTTGAATTACCCAAACCAATCATTGCATTCACTTTATCAAAAACTGCTACGAAGGCAGTTCACGACTTGAATAAAGAAAAAGGAAGCTTCATGGATCCTGATGAGCAGCAAGGTAATAGTTCTTTCGTTCAACAATGTAAGAGGTATATATAGCTAGCTGTAGACCAGTACACACCTCATTAATGGCTAATAATGAAATTAATGGCTCTTTATTTCTTTTGTTTGTTTCTCCAGACCTTTTTCAGGCTTTGTCACAGACACGAGCAAAAGCTGTTTAGTCTGTTTGTTTATTTTGTTATTTTTGTGTTCTTTAAGGCGATCACCAAAACAGACTTGTCCTGGAATTGAACAATACTTCATTGGCTAGAGAAGTCAAGCAAGACATCATAGAACTGGTGAACAAAGATTAAACACTGTCCTTTAGCATAACCCTAGTAGTGTAATAATTGTTATGATGTAGACATTAACTGAAAACGTTTCTGTTAATTGTCGTGTTGCCTCTTCGTGTGATAGAAAAATCAAGGTCAACATTAACAGTATTTTGAACTCTCTAATTTATTGATCGTTCTTATTTAAGTTCCAGAAAAGATTTGCCAATCAAATTAAATGGAAGGAAATGAGGTAGAATTTATGATATTTGCTTTCTCTCTCTCACTCTTTCTTTTTTCTTTTTTTTCTTTTTTTCTTTTTGCATAGTTGATTTAATCTTTTTTCATTGTCAATGTTGCTAGTTCATCAGAGATGAGGTCTTTCCTTCATCCTGAAGATAAACCAACAGAAAAAACACAAGACATCAAATCAGCAGCAGCGCAGGACAATGATCACACCAATAAACCAGAAGAACCTTCTTCACCTCCAACTGTGATCCCAGCTAGGAAGATACTCACACCTAAAAGTAAGTTTTCAGATCATTAGAAATTTGTGGGCTATAGCCTCCCCTCTCATCTCCTACGTCCAAGGGCGGATCCAGGAATTTTTTGAGGGTTGTACCATTAAGGTTCGGGACTCGAGCATCGAAAGTAAATGACATAAATCTATAACTGCAATGGCTGTAAATAGATCATCTCATGGGGTACCTTGTATCCCTCTGCTTGATATGCCCTGTACGTCCATGTACTTGTTACTTTTAAAAGTTTGTGTGGTATCCTTCAAGAGGATATTAACTGTCTTTTTTTTTTTTTTGTTTTTTTTGTTTTTTAAGAATCACGTATAAAAAAGGGATTATTCCAAGACCCCACACCTTCTGCTCCGGTAAGTCTTTTTGGTCTCATACTGCATGATTATTTTTCCGTTAATAGACCTGTAGCATCATATACACCAAATTAAAAAACGTTGTCGGGTTCACAAGGTTAATCATCGAAGGTAAGACCGAGGAGGATTATGGGTAAATAGTTCATGAGGCCCATAATATGCGTTGAGCATTTCTATAATTCTCGAATATTGCTTTCTTCGAGAATTCGAAGCAACGAGAGTTGCAATAATAAACAATATCCTATGCATATAATATGAGCCTTATATATTGCTTACCCATAACCTCTTTCGGTCTTACCTTCTATGATTGAACCTTTTGAACCCGACAACATTTTTTCAATTTGATGTATCCTTCTTTGGTTATTTATTTTGCTTAAGTGATCACAGATCTGAATCAAAGCTCCGCGGAAACAATGAAGTAATCGTTATTCCAGCTCTCTGGTTTTCCTTCCTCCACAAAAATCAATTCTTAATTTTTAAGGGCCACAGGTTTGTTATATTATCTTATACAGCTGGCAAATGTTACCCTTCTAAAACAAGGGCTATCATCAATTGATTCCCCGGAACCTCGATCCAAATCTCATTGTGTAGGATCGATCAAATGAAATATCGAAAGTAGGATATTAATCAGTACGAATTAAAGAATTTTAAAAAGATATCCCATTCCCCGACTTATTTTAATTTGTCTATTTTCTTTTAATAGGATGCTAGTTCCAGTCACGCAAGCATAGCTACAAATACCATAACGCAATCCTCAGATAAGATTGTTTCTGACGTCAAGCGGGATGTACAAGAGAACAAAATCGTGACGCGAAGTAGACGAAGAAAAGCAGATGAAGCTATTCAGGATCCTTCTTCACCTCCTAAAACATCTACCAGCGATTCACTAGACACTGCTGGGAAAGCACCGCCGGGGCCTGGGGCTAACGATAAGCGTGACACCCATGGTCGTAAGAAAAATGACGAGGAAAACGTAGAAGAAACGAAAGAGCGTGACATTACTTGCGTGACATCAAATAGAGAGCGTGACATCCTTCATCATCATTCCAGAATAGAGTCACACATTACCTTACTGGGACAACACAGTGAAAAACAGCGTCACACTTTGGAACATCACCAGAAGTTACTGACACTAGAGAGAGAGGAAAGGAATAGAAGTATCGAAAAAATACAAGAATTACAGTCAACAAATCGTGAAAAACAACAATTTCTTTTACAACAAACTGAAACTATCGATAGGATGAACAGAGAAATTGAGAGCCAGAAGATAGCCGTGATACAGTTACAGCAAGAACTGGGACAAGAAAGAGAAACGTCCACTCGGATGAGAAGGGTTCAAACAGATTTAGTTGAGGCCCGAAGAGAACTCGAAGAAGAAAGGGTAGTTCGTGGAATACGCGATAACCAACTGCTGGACAAGGAGAATGAGCTAGCAGAATTGAGGGGAGTTTGTAATGATGAAAGAAACCTAAGACAAGAGTTGAACGAAGAGCTACAGCGCGTTCAAAATGCTTGTCAACAACACATGGATGAGCTGGAAAATCAGCGCTTGTTCCGACAGACACAAGACAGGGAACTCCAGGGAAGAGAAGACAGAATACAGGAAAATGAACGGAGGTATCAAGAAGAACACGCCACGAGATTAAGTTTAGAGGATGAACTCCGCCGCTTGAGGATTGAGAATGATGAACTTCATCGCTCAAGGGACTCATTTCAGAGCGAACTTCACGAGGAGCGCCAAAGATTATGCCAAGAAAGAGAATCGTTCACACAAGAACGTCAAAACTATGAGCAAAGAATACGTGATATGGAAAGAACTGTAGCTGATAGTGACAGGCAGATAAGAGAACTTCAAACAGCGCTCAATGCTTCGCAGAGTATGATGGAAGAGAATCGTCGACTGGAGCCTCGTGACTGGATAATCCGGAGAGAGGAGGTGGCGATAACCGATAGACTGCTCGGTACGGGAGCTTGGGGTTCGGTCAAGGTCGGTGTTTTTCGTGGCTGTAAAGTTGCAGTGAAACAAATCCACGAGTTAATACTGTCGCCTCATAATCGTAGACTCTTTGAACGAGAAATGAGCATTGCATCACGTTGCCGTCATCCTTGTCTGTTGCAGTTTATTGGTGCCACAAACGACGATGGGATTCCTTTGTTTTTGACGGAGATCCTTGACACCGACCTCCGCGCAATTCTTTCACGTCGGTCGCTTCACCAAGAAGAGATCATCGCAATAGCCCTAGACGTCGCTCGTTCTCTCAACTACCTCCATCTCAACAAACCTTTTCCGATCATCCATCGCGACATCAGTAGCTCGAACGTGTTGCTATGGAAACGGGACACATGTTGGCGGGCTAAACTATCGGACTACGGAGCGGCCAATTTTATGCGGCAGTGCATGACCGTGAATCCTGGGGCGGGTATCTACGCAGCACCCGAAGCATCCACATCCCAGCAATCACCTAAGGTAAGGCTGTGTTGCTTTGTTACTTATGTTTTAGTTTTAGAATATTTTAGGGAATTTTGGGAGTTATTAGATCCGAAAATACGTCACAACTTCAAAACCCGTTTTTGTTCGTCATTCCTGGTTACATTTGGTTTTATTCACAGGTCGATATCTACAGTTTTGGATTACTATTATGCGAAATGTGTATCCGTGAGTTACCAGTCCCTCAGCAGATTCAAGAACAGATAAACCTGGTAACGAACGGTGTGCTACGTGAGTTGGTGATGCGGTGTGTGCACCGTGATCCTGAGGCACGACCATCCATGAATGAAGTCATAACTTTGTTAGAACAACAAGAAGATAATTTGCTTCAAAGTGGACTGGTTAGTGTCAACGGAAGATCTGCAACTCTTTGACAAGATACTACCTGCTCCTCTACTCCCCATTCTCTAGGGTTACCAGTAACATCTTAAACCTGTCTTTGTCTCCGCCAAAGAAACACATGGCTTACGGGAATGTAAGACTGAATAATACGATGAAATTTGTACTATCTGAGGTTCTGATTAGGCCGCCAGCCTGAGACTACTTTTACACTAGAGTGAAAGTTTCCGGGTTTGTAACTACAATTACAACGCGGAGACTCCAGTTCAGTTTTGGCACAATGAAAGCAGCTGTGTCCACCAATGTCAACAATGTCTGGTTAGCTTGCCCACCACAGTCTTTTTGTCACTGGATCAATCATCACGTGATCAATAGACCCCTTGCACATGTCGTCAGAGCAGCTCCATCTGGGGGACAAAACAAAAGACTTTTGCTCTCTTGAGAGCTAGAATCCATTGTTTTGTCCCCCAGATTGAGCTGCATTCTAACGTGCTGCAAAATCATCTCGGACGAAAACTATGTATGTAGATTCATCAGAAGACACGTTTATACTATATATTGCTTCGTGTTCAAAGGTTTTCGGATACTGTGTGTGGTGGTTTTTTTTTTTTTTTTTTTTCCTTTCTAGATTCGAAATCTCCAAAGATACCACCAAACCTGGATGATTTTGCTTCGGATTCATGTGTGATTTGTAAACGGCAAAACGAATCAGATACTAAAAGCAAAAATGATACAGAAACGGTCCGGTTTCATGCACGAATCCGGAAACTTTTTTTATTTTATTTATTATAATAACTAATCAGGGAGCTCGGTCGAAGCCTAAAGGGAGAGGTTAGTCGGCCCCTAAACCATGTAAGATTAACCCCTTGCTGTGGTCAGTAAGAATTGCTGTGTCTCTGAAAACTAGTTGTCCTTTGTCGATCTGATCCATGTAGGAAGCACTAGAAAAGCTAGACATGCGCAGATCTAGGTGAATACAGAGCATCCAGTTTCTTCATTTTTAAAGAAAAAGTATTTTTATACTGCTCTAGGTACTGTGGTACTATTAGTGAAAAATCAGAATTTGTGCCGTTAAATCGGAAATCCTTAATAAGTTCTTTTTCATTACTTTACTAAGTGAATGATCTCAGTGACAAAGTTTCTCTTTAAGTTTTGTAGAAGCACAATGTGTTTTTATGTCTATGATGAAAACAAGCTATTCTTCCCCGGTTTCTAGCAATACTTTCTTATGTTCTTCTTTAACAAGAAAGGGTGGATATTCTTTACAGGATCGATAATTCCCGATATTGAAATCATGCTGCCGATTTTCCGGAACTCGCTTTACTAATTTGTAGTCGGAAACATTTTTCTTGCAAAGATGATCAAGCTCATTGAAAATCTCAATGACAAGCTCATCGAAGATCTACCAATCAAACCCGAGAAGTTGTTTTCAGAGCGTTCTAGATCTGGGGGGAGAACAATTTGTAATGATGTTTGCGATGGAGGAGTGGGGGAACACAAAACCCTGTGAACCTGCTATCATTTGAATCACTGTCGCTGCTCCCCTTTGATTGGTTGCAGAGGACACAAAACGATGTAACTCGTGTATTATCCAATTATCGTCTGTTGCAAATCTGGTCACACACCATTTTGAATGTTACAAATCTTGATTAACAATTCTCCTAGTAGTCCGGTCGATTAGCTCGAAAATTGTTCGATTTTTGATACAAGCACCAAACGTCCGTCCCAGGATTATAGACATACCCATACTGATCAAATGCTGATATATAGTGCCACGCTCAATTCTCATTGTTATGCTAATTAGCGGCAATATAAAGGCTTCATTAATAAGACCCCCCTCCAAGCAGTTCTTTTTGCTTTTAGTGTCAGTACGTTTTTTATTAAAAAATAAGGCTGAAATTGTGATCGTCTTTCTTTTGTTGTGCAATTTATTCTAATATGACATAATTAGACGAAAATTAAACACTGATAATTTCACAGACTTTCCTGAAATTAATAACATAAATACAGAAGTAGAGACAATAATGATTAAAGTTCAATGATATTTTACAAAAAATAAAAACTGGTCAAAGTTAATACAACAGGATCCTCAAATCCGTCAGTAATGATACTAGACGGTGCCGTCTGCGTCCAGATGCTGAAGCCCAAATCGTGCAAAACGTTTCTCGAGTACTGCCTGGAGGACCTGGGAGAACTTTCCTGATGTTACAAACGCCTTTGAAGCTCTCAAGCTCCCCGTCTGTAGTTTCCAATGAGTCTTTGTCCATTGTGGAAAGATTTGTTATTCTCATGTGTGATAAGGCGAGCCCCCTTACTAAGGTAGGTGTTTATCATCGAATCATCACATGGCTTCTTTACAAATGGACCTCTCCTTATGTTAAGTTCGCAAACATTTTTGCTCATCTCAGGTCAACGATGCTCGAAAGTACTTGTTTACTAAGAAAGAAGGAAGTATTGAAGGACTTCCATCAACCCAAGACGCTCTTACACAGCACGTTAAGCGCGCCATCTATCGGACGACACATTTGGGGAAATACAACCATTCCAGCGGCTGTGCTTCCTGATCCCACAGTTTGGAGATGGACCATCGACCAAGAAGGAAAGTTCCAGTCACGATGGACTACTCTTCCTGCTGCAGCTGTCAACTCGCAAAGAGTTTGTCCACTGCGTATGTAAGAAGAGCTGTGGTAAAAGGTGCAAATGTGCCAAAGCCAGTCTCCCATGTACCCCTCTTTGTGTTTGTGATGAACATGTATTCTAGACTAAATAATTCATACAAGTAAGAAATTTGTGATCAGATATTTATATATCTTGCTATCTAAAAAATCAAGCCTATCAACTGTTTCCTAGTTATTTTCTTGGTGTACAAGTATTCGGGTTTCGTTGCCATGGTAACACATTGTTCACACTGAGTATGAGGTATGTTCATATTAAACGTCAGTACATGGCCTGGTGCTTATGATAGTATTTTCTTGTGAACGAAGACAGACCCACATTATACCTTTAAAATTGCGATTAAGGAATTCGTTGCCATGGCAACAGATTGTTTAGGATAGATATGATATGTTATGAGTGATAACAGGTATGGTAAGCAAGTCAGTACATGTGGAATGATGTTATATTAGTTTGAAACGAGGAAAAACTGAGAAATTATATAAGTTGTAATAAAAATGAAAACCGACTCGATTCCAGCTTGGCACTAAATCAAAAAAGGTTTGTCTTGGTGACCACTATCAGTGTGCCAAATTTCATGCCTGTATCAAAAAAAAAAAAAAAAAGAACAATTCGGCCAAAATTTCGAGTTAAGTGACTAGACAATAGACCCTCACTTGGTAGTAAAGGGTTGACCGAGAGGGGTCTGGGAAGCTGAGACTACTCACTAACGTACGGTGGCCCGGTCAGGTTACCACTTTACGACGTTGCTATATCGTGGTATCGTCGTTATTTACCATGTTACCACGTTGCTATATCTTGGTATCGCACAGGTAGCTCAAACGTAGCATCAGTGAATCGTGACGTCACGCTTTTTCGAATATTGCCTTGAATGACCTTGAATCTTCATATGGCATCTGAATTGTGCTTCTAGAAACACTTCAAAGTGCAACACATCGTCTACAATATCTTCATTGCAGTAGTCTGGTAGCTAAAGAACACTTTGTTGTAAAAATATAGTGAAAAAGTTAAGATTTTCAACGCTTCGAAATTTGACTATCTGTTTCAGTGCTCCTTGAATACATTAATTTTCTAAAGGTTTGCAACTCCCGTTAACAAAATGTTTTGACCGCACTTCTTATTAAGCATAGAAACAGTTCTCCTGTCCGACCTTTCCAAATAAATTCTCTTTCAAATGAAGTTTTTATCTGGACTTTTTGTCCATGGATTGCCGAGAAATAATTTTTGAAGTTGACCGAGTAGGCTAAAAATTTGCCCTGACTACCCTCGGGCTTCAGCTTGGCATCCAAAACCTGACTGAGGGGGGAAAGTAGATATCTGTGTAGGCGAACACTTGACTCTAGGGTATGGGGAAGGGTATTTTGCCACATAGCAGCTCGATACTATCATGCAAATTGTAAGTTATTTAATATATTATAACATAGCCACGATATAACGCGCGCTGTGATTGGTTAATTCGCGTGCGCGAACTGCGCCCATTTCACGATGGACTGCACGCTGACGTGATCAGCGCGCCCGCCCGTGTTTTGATAATTTCGTTCATATATCAAAATAAAAATTCTTCAAGTTCTGGTTCTGTGCATGCGGTTTAATGAGGTAGACCCTTTCCCGAATTCGTTTGGATGATCACGAAACTAGGGTTTCAAGTCGAGGTTGGCCTTTATAAATAAAAGAACCAAGTTCAGTCTCGACTTGGAACTATTGTTTCGTAATCATCCAAGCGAATTCGGGAAAGCTCTATTATCCTGAATAATAGATGGCTAATATGATATCACGTGTATATCTTACGAGGAAATAGGTCTTGTGAAGCGCTCGAGAGAGCAACGCGAACAGGTTCTATACCTCTCTACCTCTTTTCAAACAGAATTATCTATCTTGTTACTAACTGTCAGGAATAATAAAGAATTTAATTCTTAAAACAGGTTGATGCATTCTTGTTATCGAGGATATGCATCATGGTCAGGCATCCGCTAGATATCCGTGTAAACGTACCCAACATTGTTGGCTAAGGGACTGGTCATCATTTACAAGGGGCCTGGTGGAAATACAGGGGGTCACATATTTTTGTGCATCGAAAAAGGCGAAGTCAAAATGTTTTTGCAGCAACGGCAACAACAACAACAACAAAATAACGTGTGGGGGAGGGGGGTCAGTATAAATTGTGTTGTCTATAAAGGGGGGGGGAGATAGCAAATACATTTGCCAATTTAACAGGCCCCCCATCTCTGTTAATAATGCCCAGTCCCTAACACGAATCCAGAAACAACGCGTCAAATTTTAGAGCCAACAAGTCCCAACATTTTCTTTGTTTCGCAGTCATCGAAAGAGTATGCTCAACAATGTTGCTCAATCATATTTTGATGAAACTTTAGAAAAATACTCTAAAAATGGAAAACCTGTGTTTATACTTGGAGATTTCAACATAGATCTTCTCAAATCTGAAACATGCAACTACAGTCATG
>WUAP02066558.1:0-17701 GCA_015163945.2 Stichodactyla helianthus
AAGAAAAGAAAGAAGAAAAGAAAAGAAAGAAGAAAAGAAAAGAAAGAAGAAAAGAAAAGAAAGAAGAAAAGAAAAGAAAGAAGAAAAGAAAAGAAAGAAGAAAAGAAAAGAAAAGAAAAGAAAAGAAAAGAAAAGAAAAGAAAGAAAAGATTAGAAAGAAAAGAAAAGAAAGAAAAGAAAAGAAAGAAAAGATTAGAAAGAAAAGAAAAGAAAGAAAAGATTAGAAAGAAAAGAAAAGATTAGAAAGAAAAGAAAAGAAAGAAAAGATTAGAAAGAAAAGAAAAGAAAGAAAAGAAAAGAAAGAAAAGATTAGAAAAGAAGGTAAAAAGCCTTGGAAGAAAAAAGGAAGGGAAATAGAGTATGGAAAAACAACAAAACAAATAACAAAAGAACATGAGCAATACAGATAAATCAATATAAAACGGCAATAAAAATAAATCAAAAAGTATACTGAAAAGCATACTGAAAGATTTAAAGAGCTGAGCGAGGATACGAGGGGTCCTAGTATACAACGGTATTAATGCAGCTGTCTAGTCTAGTGTGTGAGGGTGTAGATGTCATTTGTCCTCTCGATGAAGGGTGATGTGATAGACAGGGGAATGCAGTGTCAAGGCGTAAAGACAAGAGTCAACGGACATAAAAAAATCAGTAAGAATTTGAAGTAAATTAGCGAACAGTCTTTTTGAAGTATGGTGAAATGTCAGTATTTCGGTGCATGTATGCGAGACTGTTCCTTGTGACGGTATTTGCCTTCTGAAAAAATCATCCAAAAGAAGACTAGAACTCGTAAGAAAGTACAGCATAAAGCTGTCAGGCTGAATTTACGGAGATCTCATCCTAACAATCCCGTAAAGGATGAGTTTTTTCATTGAATTTCGAATGCACTCAAGGTTAGGTGTACAGTACAGTATATTAGCAGTAATGAATACGTCATTTTACGGGATAAGGGATTGAAAATCGATAGAATTCTAGACCAAAAATATCTTCATAAAATAAAAAAAGCGCAAGTCATACGTTACCATGACATCTATCATGACGTACCTCGTTGCAGAACATCGCATACATCAGATGAATGACTCAACTGTCTTCTAGTACTTGATCTTCGTCTTTTCCTTACGCTCGATCTTTGTCCTCTGGCTCTTCTTATACTATCTTTAAATTCGCCCAACACATTCCCAGGTGGATGGTACCTCGCAACGACATACTGCGAACCATCGGCTGCAATACTCTTAGCGACACCGAATTCTTTGGTCCCTCTCCAGATCATCTGGGTAAAGTGACCGCATTTTGCATTGAATGCTGGAGTTTCGAAATTGTAGTCTTCTATTTCCTCGTACCACATTTCGGCCACTTTATCTCCTCTCAGGTCGTAACCCTTGGCACAAGCAAGATTTTCGCCTGTTTCTTTTTGGGGGCTGTGCTCAAGTGTACTTGTGGCAGCCAAATGGTCAGCCCAAGTCGCTGCAGCTGTAGCTAGGTCTTCTGACCAAATCAGTCTACAGGACCGATGCCGATGGCGGTATATGTTGTGCTGCCGGATGCAGTCGATTTGAAACTCATTTAAACCTGTGAAAACAGGACAGAAAAGAAAACATCATCAATACATGACAATAAATTAGCACTAAACAGAATTTGCAGTGCATGTAGAATGTACGATATCGTGACCTCGTTCACGCGTCGAACCAATCAAGAAAGGCGAAGATAAAATCCAAACAAAGTCACGATGGCGTTCATTTGCCACTTGTACAAAATTAGCTTAAATTACATGTGGTTGCATACGAAGCAACAAAAATAAATATTTGGTGAAGATGGAATAACTAGCAAGTGGGAAAAAAACGGAACAACTTAATTGTCTTGGCAAACAGGGCAAAAAAGATAATTTCATCGGTTTTGATGCTGTAAGTCATTACCGTAGGTTTCCCACTCATACACTTGCGACAACAGAGACTTTTCATCTTCAATATAAGATTTTAAAGAATTTATAAACTGAATTTTTATCAGGCACGACTTTCTTATAATGAAGATGAAATACGCCCCTTCATATATAACGTAGGTATGTTTAACATGCATTAATCGAAAAATTGATAAAATAATGTCAATAAATAAGAAATATCCAAAAGAGAAATACAATACGAGAGCGTAAGTGCAATAAACTTCACAGGAGATATTTAGCCAAGAGCTGCATGGTTTTACCCGAGAAATCCTCATCCGACACGTGATCTTCACTCGACATGCTTGTGGAGTCGCCAGTGGAATCCGTTGTTGAGCTGACTTCAGAGGAATTTCCTTCACTTTCATGGGAGTCGAAGCGCTTTATGCATCCTCTTTGCTTTCTAGAGGGATCTGCGCAAGCTTCAGATGAATTCCCAGCGTTTTCCAGGCTGATCTGCCGTTTTGCTGAAATGAGTGACTTCTCCGGTTGTCTGCTTTTGATTATCGTTGTGTGGGTTTCCTCTGACGAGGTTTCTACTACTTTGGGATCGTCATCAGAGCAACTCGACGAAGGTTCCTCGCTCAATTGTGTTACCCTTGATGTACTTGTGGTGGTAGTCGTTACGACTTTTCTAGTAACTGTCTTCCTCGTCAAAGAGGAGTCTGGATCGTCGTCACCTTGATCAACGGTTCCTTCTTCCACGGTGTAGGTTTCTTCACGGGTGATGAATTTCTTTGTTACTCCACCGTCATCCTCAACTATAGTCTCTTCTTCGGTCTCTATCGTCCTGTTATCAGTTTCCTCATCTCTGCTAACTTGCTCGACTGGTTGCTCTGTCTCTGTCTCGCTGGTTGATGTCACCTCTTCAATTTCTGGTGTTATTTGTTCGCTTTCATTGTCTGAACCAGATGGAGAGGTCTGGTCTTCACTTGCAATACGTGTTACATGAGTTTCACTTGTAGTAGTAGTAGTAATTACTTTCTTAGACACCCTCTTCCTGGTTAACGTTTTGTCTTTGTCATCATCATTGCCATCGTCTTCTTCAACAGTGTAAGTTTCTTCACGGATAGTACGTTTACTAAGAACGCCTCCGTCTTCTAAGTCTATTATCTCTTCCTCTACTTCTTTGGTCAGAGTGCTGTCTAATTCCGATGGTTCGTGAGAATCTGGACAACTAGCCTCATCACCGCTTTCATCTTTTGAAGCAACATCATCCTTTAATGTCGATGAAGTCCTTGTCTCGCTTAGTTCGTCTTCATCGTTTAGGGTTTCTTCACTAGAGGCACGTTTCCCATCGGTCCCACTAGTTAGTTCCTCCATGCTTTCATCTGACTCAACCTGACTAAGTTTTTCCTCAAGAATTACGAAAGATTCAAGTCTTTCGTATTCTTCAAGTTGACGCTTCTCCTCTATGTCTACTTCTTCTTCTTCTTGAGGCTCCTGCTTTTGTTTGTCATCTTCCTCTTCTTCTCTGATATCTTCTAAGGCTGGGTTTACGAAACCTTGGTCGTACGACACTGTATCCTCAACAGATTCCTCTGTCGTTTCTTTTTTCTCGTCTGCACGATCCTCCGAATCTTCCTCGTGAATGACATACATTTCACGATGATCTGAGATATCATCTCCCGAAGAACTGGATTGGTCTTCATATTTCACGAGAATGAACTCTTCCATGTCTTCTTCAATTGGTTGTCCTTGTCGATATACTTCTGGACCTTCTCCATCGTCGCTTGTTGTAGACTCGCGTTCGAAACTCCCACCAGGAGAAAAGTCCACATAGTATCTCGGTAAAGACTCATTGTTGTTGTTATCATATAAATGCATGTCACTCTGATCTGTAATACCTTGGATTTCCTGAGGAATCTCTTGGTCTTGCTCCTCCATTTCTTCGTATTCTTCCCAAGCTTGTTCTTCTTCTACTATTTCGTCTTCGACTTCGACATTTTCACCCGCATCTTCGTGTACTGGTTCTGCATGCACAATGGCTTCTTCTCCTCCTTCTCCTCCCTCTTCTTGCTCTTCAACGTCTTGCTGTGGCTCTGGGATTTGGTCTGCAGCAGCAACTTCTAGTTCTTCTTCAAACACTGGCAAAGTTTGCACATCAGGAGAGCTTTCCTGTTCTTCCTCATGTTCCTCTTCGATTTTTTCTATCATCACCTCTTCCTCGAATACCTCATCGTCGTGGTATTTCTCTTCAAACTCCGTTTCTTGATGTTCAACTCTCTGTATTTCGATTTCTTCCTCGTATACACCATCCGGACTTGTATACTCCGTAGTTTCGTTCTTTTCTTTGACTTCTTCCGGTTGCTCTTCCGTTTCATGCACCCTTTCAACTTCGATTTCTTCTGTGAAGGCTACGTCAGTTTTCGATACTTCAACTTCTTCTCGAAAAGCCATGTCCTCTTGAACTTCTCGCTCTTGTCTTAAAGTTTTAAAAGCGACATCCGAGGCAGCCATCACCGGGAGGATTGGCATTTGGGCCACTTCATCTCCTTTTCGGCCTTGATTTGGCTTGTCTGATATATCATCCACCTTGTGTTGATCATCTTGTTTTTCTGCTCTGAAAGCAGCCTCAGTCAAAGCCTCATCTTCTCTCATAACGTCCATCTCTTCTCGTGATGGTTCTTTTTCCCCAAGCTTTAGTTCATCTTTGCGCATCTTATTAGTAGCCTCTTCTTCCCAGAAAATACGTTCCTCATCGTCCTCTCTTTGTACTTTAACAGTGGAGATGGAAGTAAAAAAGAGTTCTGTTCGACTTTCTTCGCTCTTTGTGTCGGGTGCCGTCACTTCATCAGGCGTGTCTTCCTTAATTTCCATTTCATCTCGTAGGAAACTTTCCTCCATCACTTGTTGCTTTTTCTGGATTCTCTCTTCTAGCTCTTTTTTCTCAAAATCATTAACGTCCGAGTCTTGTTTCCGCACAACTTCTGAGCGATGTGATACAATCACAGTAGTAGTAGTAGTTTCGTCTTCAACTTTTTCCGGTCCACCCTCGACTGCTTCCGAAGTTTCAGTTGTGATTAGCATTTCAGTTGGAGCTTCCCCTTCAATAGCCGGTTCCTCGTCTTCCTCTTTCTCCCATTTTTCTACTGGTACATTTTCATCTTCGTCTTCTTTGGCAGCAAGCTGTTGTTCCGTAGCATTACGGTCCATTACAACTTCCTTGCTTTCCATCATGTACGTTCGAGGATGCTCAAATTTGGGCAAATATTCTTCTTCAGAACCCTCTTCTTCTTCATCAGCTACGAATTCAGTTGCTGTAATTTTTGGAGGTGGAGAAAAATGGTCTTCATAATGGGATGATCCATCCTCTGTAACGTCAGGAGATTCCAGAGGAGCAACGTCGACGGATTCCTTTTTAGTATGTTCAGTTTTTGATATACGTTCCTCGTAAAAAGTGGTGGTAACAATTGATGTAGATTTTGCACTCTTCTGCTCTTTTTGCTCCTCTACTTCTTCCATACTCTCAGGTTCAGCTTCTAGCTTGATAGAATCATCAAATTCTTCTGCCATTGCCTTTGAAGCTGCCTCTTCTGCCTCAGCTTGATAGAAGTCACCGCTAATTTCAGAGGATTCTTCAAGTGAGAACGGTTGTGAAATATCAAGAGAATGGTCTTGTGCGATAATTTTTTCCATATCTTCGTACTTTTCTCCAAATTCAGCTTCAGCAGAGTCTTCAAAGCTTGGAGTTTCCTCAGTTTGATTGTCTTTTTCATCTGTGAAAAATATTGGTGTCGAACAGGCGATTGGTTGGTCACTGATCACTAGTTCTTCCTCTACTTCCATCTTTCTAGAATCTTCAATTTCATATTCTTCTATAGGTTTTTCAGCTTGAAAATTGGGACTGCTTTCTCCTTGTTCTTCTGAATGTTCAGTGAACTGTATAAGCACGGCTCTCTCTTCTTCATCTTTTTGTTCTTTAGATTCTACTGGTACATCATCTTCTTCAGTTTCAATGACTTCCGCACTTTCACAAACTAAATCAACTTTATCTTGGTCGACTTGTTCGGTAAACTGTATCAGTTCTACCCCACTTTCAGTCACAACTTGTTTTTCTTCAATAACATCAGGAGAGATGGGATACGATTCATCTACTTCAAAATCCTCATCAAAGGCTTTGTCTTCATCATTTTGCTCAGTGAATTGAATTAGTTCAACGTCTTCATCTACAAACTCTTCCGAACTGCCTAAATCCTCTAGAGTCGGCGATTCACAGACAGTTTTATTTTCCACTACGAAAACTTCATCAGAAGACTCCATTTTCTTTTCGTCTGCGGTCTCCTCGGTGAATTGTATCAATTCGACCTTATCAATGGTTTCATCTGAGCTTTCTAATTCCTCGCATTCCTCAATGTCAGGAGACGCAGCCGATGGTTCAAGTTGCTCAAACACCTCATTGTCTTCAAATCCCTCTTCATGAAAGGAATCAGGCTCACGTTCATCAGCACCTTCGTCATAATATTGAGGAACGTCCTCTGTAGGTTGCTCGGAAAACTGTAGCAATGCTTCTGGCTGAGTTTCTTCTACCGGTGAATTTCTTTCACCTTTTTCAATACCAATATTTTCGTTCGAGGTTTCGTCTTCATAGACAGCAGAAGAAAAGCTTTCTTTAACGACAAGAACACTGGTTATCTCTTTTTCCACTTCTGTGATGACCTCGCTGTCATAGGTGATTTCGTCCTCTGATGCCGGTTCTTGACCAAACTCTTCGTCTTCCTGGCTGCCAATATGTATAACTGATGCAGTTGTTTGCTGAACATGGACATTTTCTTCGTCAATTAGCTCTTCATCGTTCTGTTCTTCAAAAGATGCTCTTAATGTTTCGTAGAGTTCTTCAGTTTCTTCCAGTTCCTCCTCACTGATGTATTCGAACCGATCGTCTGAAACTGTAGGCTGCAAGTGTTCTACTTCAACTACTTGTTGAATTCCTTTTTCCTCCAGCTGCCCAACGTTTTCTGTTTCATCTGTTTCCTTCGTGATTTCTTCAACTTTTTCTGTTTCCACTATCGTATCTTGGACATCTTCAATGACAGACATTTCTTCTTCTTCAGGTTGTTCTACCTCTTCCAATTGTTCAGCCTTTTCCTCTTCTCTCTCCTCGATAGTTTCTTCGACATCTTCAGGGACTGGCTCCAGTTCTTCAACCTCCTCTTCTTCTTCTCTCTCTTCATTCATCCCATCAACAACTTCAGGCTCAGCTTCTTCAAGCTCTTTGGCTTCTGTCTCCTCTGCAGTTTCGTCAAATCTTTCTTCTTCTGTCGTCTCGACTGTCTCTTCAACTTCTTCAACATTCTCTGCTTCCTGAACTTGTTTAACTTCCTCCTCTTCTTTCTCCACTGCAGTTTCTTCAGGTTCTTCCTCTGCTTTCTCTTCGACTGGGACAGGTTCTTCTTTTTGTTGAACTTCCTCCTCTTTGTCAACCATCTCGTCCTCTTGTTCTTCTTTTTCTGGTTTTGCTTCTTGAAATATTTCCTTTTCTTTCTCTTCTGTTTCTTTGGCACTTTCTTCCACTATTTCTTCCGCCGTCTCTTTGACATGTTCAAGAATAGGATCTGTTTCTTCAAGCTGTTCAACCTCCTCTTCTTCTTTCTTCTCCACAACTCTTTCCTCTTCTGTCGCGGCGACTGTCTCATCAACCATCCTTTCAACGACTTCAGACTCAGCTTCTTCAAGTTGTTCAGCTTCCTCTCCTTTCTCCTCTGTAGTCTCTTCTACTTTTTCTGCTTCGCTCTCGTCAACTGACTCTTCGACATCTTCCATGACAGACACTACTTCCTCTAGAGGCTCAACTTCCTCCTCCTCTCTCTCCCCTGCGTAACTTTCCAAAGTTTCGTCTGTAGTTTGATCTTTGCCAATTTCTTCTGGCAAAACCTCGTCATCTGAAAGCTGGGATTCCACTGAGATATTCGACGGTATCACATAGTCCGTCTCTATTTCATTCACTGCTATATTGTCTTCTTCAACTTCTTGTGAAATGTCTGTTTCATATGTTTCACTCTCTGTGATAACGTCAGTTTTTGTTTCTTCGAGGTCGTGAGAAATGTGCACTGATGTACAGTGACCGTTGGGCAAGATTTCTTTACAGGACGCTTCTTCCTCCACGCTTTCGTCTTTTTGAAGAGGCATCTCGAGTTCAATAGAAGGTGCTCTTTTCTGGACAATTTCTGCTGTGTGATGATATGTCGTTTCTGTTGTAACACAAACAGTAGATTCCGTGAACTGTGGGATCCCACGAACTGCGACTCTGTCTGTGGTTTCTGGCTCTTCGTCAGATGATAAGGCAGCCAATCCAACCTCTTCCTTGACGGGCTCTACCTCCGTTTCACGATTATTTATCTCAGCAGCAACATAACACGTAGATGGTTCAATTACAGGAGACCCTGAAGCTTCGGGTACGACTTCCTCAAAGCTTTCGTACATTGATGTTCTGACAGATTTTTCTTCGACGCCACTTTCCAACGGCTTGATCTCCACATCAGCAGCAACATGAATCGGCCGACTACACGACGCTTCGCTGATATATTTAACTGGTGTAGATTCGTATTCCTCGTACACATCTGCGACGGAATCTGACGGTTCGGAGGTATCCACATCACAAGTCGCATAGCTATTGCGCTCAGAAAGTTCTTCCGAAAACTGGACAGGGATTTCCTCCTCGTTCATCGGAGAAACTGAGGTACGTAGATCCTCTTCCTCTCCTAAGCTTTGAGCTTCGTCTTCCTCTTGATCACTTATGTCAGCAGCGAGTTCACTTGTCTCTTCAACCTCATGTGCCAGATATACAGATGGCTCCTCTGAGATCTGTTGCAACTCCTCGGTTCTTGCTTCGTCGACTTCCTCAAATTCTTCGCCATGATCTTTAACATCTTCGGAGGACTCTTCTTCACAATACTGGTAATCATCAGAGGCCGTATCCTCCTCCTTCAGTTCCACAAAATCTCTATACACCGTTTCATGCTCTTGAACAATAACAGTCTTGTCAAATCTCACAACTTTAGTTTTTTCTTCTTGGGGTTGCTCCTCTACTACTTCGGACTCTAAAACCACTAAATCTTCAGCCGGTTCTTTTTCTTCGATGACCGGCTTTTTGGCAAGTGTTTCTTCACCCTTTTCAAGCCTTTCAAACAATTCTTCAAAATCAATTTCACTTTCTACATCTCTCTTTTTCTCGTCCGCGTAAATTGTTTTCTCTTGAACAGGGTCTTTATTCCAGGTTTCAACAGTGGGCGCTTTATAAACTCCAAATAATTCTTCATCTTCTTCTCTGGTGTGAGAAAGATCCATTTTCCTATCAAATTCTCTTGGCGTAGTTTCGATTTCCTTTGTTGGAATAAGTTCTATTCGGCGTCCTAATCTTTTAAAAATATTGTTTATTTTTCGCTCCCTGTCTATGAAAGCTACATCAAAACTTTCAAAAGCCTCTTCATCCGAACCAAGAGCCTCTCCTTCTCCTTCTGACTCTTCCTTGGACTCCACGTCTACAGCCTTTACCTCTGGAGATTTTTCTTTCGTTATTTCCTTAAAACCCTGCACGATTTCCTCCTTTTGTATTGTAACTGGTTCACGCCCAGTTTCTACGCGATGAACGGTTTCCGTTATTTGGCGTGTAGATTCTAGTGTTTGTATTACTTCTGATTTTGGTTCGGCCGGCACGTCCTCTTTTGGCTTCCGTTTTGGTTTAGGTAAAGTTGGAGGTGGTTTTTCCTTACTTTTTTCAGGTTTATCCAACCTCGAAAACATGTCCTCAAAATTAAGTTCACACTCAAGTCGGTCGCGCGTTTGTGAATAAATTGTCTCCGAACAAAGTGGCTTTGAGGGCCGAGATTTTTCAACAGTTTTTGTTTCAAATTTAAACAGTTCTTTTTCTTCTTTTGTTTCGCCGAAGTTTACATCATCAGGATTAAAGTCTGTACGTCTTTTTTCCACTTTGAGCGGAATAAATTCAAATAAACTATCAACAATGCGCATTTGATCCCGAACATTTGCATCTCTGTCAACAGAAAACTCTATACAATAATCAGGATCCGAGCAAACCTCTGTTTTATCATTATTGTCAAGTTCAGTTTTAATCTTTTCTGCTACTTTTTCGTCGCATACATCGGTTGTTGTATCCTGGATAATATTGCTTTCATCTTCATCGGGCACATAATTTACTTCGTAGCAATATGATTTAATGTGGTGATCCATTTCGAACTCATCGAGTTCTTCTAATAAATCCTCTTCTGCTTCAGAAACAGTTTCAAGACTCATGACATCATCGTCGTCATCCTCTGCCTCCCCTTCAGAGGCAAAGTCTTCATCCCGTTCATCATTTTCGTCGTGTTTCGGGAACACGTCGTCAAATTCAAGTTGACACACGGTTTCTTCGTGTTCATTGATTTTGTGACTTCTTGCTACTTCATCACCGAATTGGTCGTGGTGTACTTTCAGCTCGATTGAACTTCGTTTTGGTCGATCCAGTTTTTCTTTCTCGATTTTCTCGAAGTGTTCAAAGTAGGCAACTCTTGAAAGTACACGGCCTTCTTCAGGTTCGGGTTCTGTTCCTTTAAACAGAAAAAAATATAAGAAACAAAAGGAATTTTTGCTACCAACTTTGCAAAAAGGTTTTAAAATAGAAGCCTTTTCCGAGCATGCGTAATCCAAATTAAAAAAGACAAAAATGAAAGTCGCGATTAATCTTTTTTGGAGAGTAGGATGAAATGTAATTCCCAGTAAAGTGAGGAATCGAGAAGACTTTTTATAAGGACCGGCCCAATAGATTAGACTTCGTATATCATGGGAATCGTACGTTATCATGTCCAAAACCTTACGGCTCTTATGGATCTCTAAAGGCACGTTAAGTCAGCCCTACGATACCATTTATCACTGTCCTTGTATCTGCCAAAAAAATCCAAGCTCAGCTATTAGTTCTATTTTATACTATGGAAAAACCCGTCCCTCTTTGTACAAAATTCGTACACTTAATTCTTCGTATACTTTTATTCTTAGTTTGAGCCGCCCTTCGTAAGGTACATTCATGAATCAATATGCCATGTGTCATTACGAGTCATTATCATTACTTTAATATGCATTGCCAAAAAAAGCAGGCCCATTGGCGTTTGCTCGGTTAGGAATTTTTCTAAAATTAGCACGGTGAAGGGGAAGGGAAGGGGAGGAAAGGCGAGGGGGGTGTAACTATTTTAATAAATAGGCAGTAAACAAACTAATAACTTTCTGTCCTTATTTCACTTATGTACTAGTCAATAGCACTTTCCACGGTTACTAAAAATAGATCTATCGCACGGCTTTATGGGATTGAAATGCGGATAAATTTCGTAAACAGAAGCCTAGGACATGCGGAGAAGCAGATATAATCTGATTTAGAGTACCTCTTTAATGAGGATATGGGGAAGTAACAAGCAAAGACTGTTGTTGGGGAGAATGTATTTCAGATCCACAATATTCAGAGAAAATGGCTGAAGGTACGTTTATTCCCTTTCCGAAGCCTGGGAAGATTCACGATTGCATGATTCTATGGAAGAGCGAACTGGCAAAGATTAGGACAAGAGAAATTCAAGTGTTGACATCATTTGAACTTCAAGAATCTTTGAAAAACCTCAAAAGACTCGTCTGGTCCGCATTTTAATCCCACAATGCACAGCGAGCGACCATTTTGACGTCATCCATGGAAAGTGCTATTGAAACCCCCAACCTCCGGGACAGGGCGGGTATTTAACGCGGGGAAACCGGAGTTTTAACGCTCATTTAATAGCGTGAATGCACGGGGATACAGAGAATTTAACGCGTGCTTCAACAATTTTAACAATTTCAATAGCAACAACTTCAACAATCTTAATAGAAAATCTTACTCCAACGACCGGAGGAAATGCTCAATTTAAAACTACGTGAAGGTTAAATTCCTCGCCCTATTTTTAGCGGTCCATATTCTTCTTACACATCCTTTTCCGGATCTCAGAAAGCCATTAACCTCCTCCCTCTTTCTCCAGCCTTCTCCACCTCTTAATGTATACCAGGTTATGTATGAGCCGGAAACTAAAACTTCCTTAGTTGATTATAAATAAACATTACAAAACTGCTGTCAAGTGCCGTGCATAGCTTACGCAAAGAAAGCAAAGGAATTAACGGTTATATAGTCGTTCACAAAAACGTTGTCCAAGTGAAAAGAGGTTTATACGACAAGAAATTTTCGCTTTTTTTGGGAACGACTGTATATTTTTCATGCTAATTGTTAAAGCAGATTAATTTAAATTGCTTTGTATATTTATCATATATCCTTAATAACAATGTGGAGGTTCATTCTTCTCGTTTTCGTAGCGTCTCAAGCTAAAAAAACTTCTCATTCTCCGTTGTTTTATATTTTTCTTTTAACTGCCTCTGATTGGCTATTGGGCTAATCAATTAGCAAGTGTAGCCAGGGGGGCATGTGTTTCGCATTTTGGTTTGCATTTTGGGGTACTCAAGGCTCAACATTTCGATAGTTTGGTCCACCTTGCCTCGGTCGGATCCCTCCACAAAAAAAACCTGGCTACGGGCTTGATCACATGACAATACACGTGAGTACAGCAATGATGGATGGCATGAACGATGAAATAATTTTGCACAAGAAAGAAACAAATTCCTCCTACGATAAGACTTTTTGTTGTTCCACCATTCATCACAGCTGGGGTCACATGACTCATGTTTCAACATATGGCTGCAGCGGCACAAATCTGAATTCCAAATCAACATATAAAACTAGCCAAACTAATCAGAATGGTAAGAATGACTTAGAATGATGTCCGACGGATGCTATTAGAATGGCAAGTTGCAAGAGTTAATTTCTCTTGAACTAAATCGCTCAGCACCAGAATATACCCGTAGGTGATAGTCGAATTAGAGGAAATTAATATAAAATCAAATGCCATGCAATAAAGCTACGCCTAGACTCGATTACCTTCAGAGTCCAAAGACAAAGATCTACGCACATCTGGATAGCTAGCCTTGCGCAGCGGCTCAGTGTAGACGATAGCTCGTTCTACTTGCTTTCCTATTCCTGCCGCCTCAGCAATGGGGTGAACCACTATGAAGCTGGGCTCTGAACAGGAGCGAGAGAATGGGAACGTAAATAAAAATAAAAAAATCAAACAAAACTTTTGCGCTATGATCATGGTGCTAGATTTTGCTATCGTTAGGCTTAACTTTTAAAGTTAATTCTTTATTATGAATCAACCCTCTTAAGATTGTGGATCGGTGACTGTTATTAATTGGTCGGTGCTGTTCTGCTGGTGACCGTGGTGTTACTATTTGTATTTAGTAGTTACTAGCGTAGCTTCAATTTAATGTATTTACATTTTATTTTCTTTAGACGTGAATGCTAAATTAAAAACCACAGCAGCAGTATGTTTATACTTTTAACGTGGCTACGTGCTGGTGACGCTAGTCAATACGTAAGTCAATACAATTACCCCCCGCCCCCCTCCCCGAAGGAAAAGTTAACCCTCCTCCCAAAGAAAAGAATTATAAGGCATAACTACATTTGTGCGCAAACTACTGCTTTGATTTAATTAGACGTGAAGTTAGAATACATAGGAGTATTTAATCATATGAATCACTTTTCCAGAAACTATTAGTATGTTATCATTGGTTCATGATTAGCTCTAAATGCGATGAATATTTAAATAGCATCTCCTTGAATAGAAATATCTTGGTTTACCCATTTCAGATCAAGCGTCATTCCCTTGGGTTTTGTTCCTTTGTTTCTCAGAAACGCTTGTAAAGATACTTTTATATGTATGAACCTTAAACAAAGAATCTTATTCCCGAGAGGATGACACGTAGTCTGATAAAGGTAAATATGATGCCCAAAGTAAAGAGTTCCATCACCCAATTCAATTTGGTTTTAATCGGCTAGTATTCATTACTAACCAGCTTAATGCATTAAGAAATATGACATGATTGCGTCATTTTGTGCGTTTCAATATCGTAACAGTTCCGAGCCGCTACTTCATGTGAGAGTGCTTTTAAGTCTGGTTCCATTTTATCGCTACGATCACCCAAAAACGTGTTTCGGCGATGGCAGCGATCGTGGTGATCGGAATGTATCCTACAAAGCCTTGCTTCGTTCGGGTTAATGGTTTATTTTGTCGTCTTCTTCGAAGTATAGCGAGAAGGAAAAAGATTATACGATTATAGACTCAAACCTTAGCTCTCTGGCGCTATTTTGACTCGTGTATGGCGCCAAATGTTGTTGTCGGATTCAGTGTGTCCTTGTTATTTCAGGAATTGTAGCGATCGCAGGAATCAAATGGAAACACTACGATCGCCGGTTACGATCGCTGCGATCGCTACAATCACGGAAACATGTTTTCGGACGATCGTGGCGATCAAATGGAAACTAGGCTTTAATGGATCGATGTGTAGTTCCTATCCTATCTTACCTTTTGTAGGATCCATTTCTATAACGATTCCTTAGAAGTATTCTTATATGAAGTACTAGCCCGATTCTTTCCTGTCCCTAGTCCCCACCCCCTCCCTACCCCCCAAAAAAAGATCGAAGAGAACACCATAATAATAATAATGATAATAAAAACTGTATTCATACCTTCTTGGTCAAAATTCTCGCCTTCCTCAACTCCAGACTCCTTATCATCGTCTGATTTTTCAATTTCCAGATCACATGACTCTCGTATCTGTTTCCTTGGTAACACGGGGCTCTCAATCCACACCAGCCTGGTAAATGTTTCGGGGGATGACAAGTAAGCCGGCTGCGATTGCTCTTTGCGCCTGGAGATATTGTGAGTGGTGTGTATCAACGTCATGCTAGTTACCAAGCCTTCACGGCTTTATTGCAGGCGCAATGCATTGTGGGTAAAAAGGTCTTTCAAGTCAAGTTTGCCCTTAGCTCAAGTCTTTGTGGCACAAATCAAAGCAAAGTATTGCAAATTAAATTTTCGTAGCTTGGAATGGAATTGAGTCAGTGCAAAATAAACGAGAAGAAAAATCCAGTGCTAAAAAAGTCAAATAAGTCGATTGGCTATTACGTAAGCGTTGAGCGTCCCCACAATCCATTGCGGGTTGCAGCATCTCGAATAATTTTTCTCTGCTTATTCTCCAAATCCTAAATACCTTGCACAAATTTTAACCGTTAAACACGATGATTCATTCCTCCTTCATCAAGTGATGCTTTTGGAACTTTAATTTAGTGACGTGTTTAGTTACTATGGCAACCTAGCAATGAGGTTTTTGTGTCACGTGGTGCTGATGAAGATGCGAATACCAAATAGAGTAGATTTTGATTTCTAGCGTTTGAAGCTTTGTTACGATAAATTGCTTGATATAAAAAACTGGCTGTGAGCTAAACTTGTGATTTTTTGATGTTATGTAATTTCCATTATCCCACTTTCATGAAACTCAAATGAGCGAAAGGACCATCTAAATAGACCTTTTTCGAATTCGCCGAATACCGCTGTGTTTCTTGATTACAGACTCATTTCTACAGGGTAAGCCTCATTTTAATGTCAAAATATGCATAAATAACAAAGATAGAACGAAGAATGCACGACTTTAACAATACAAACACTTTGAAATTCCACGGAACTTCACTGAAACGCGTGAATATTCTACACAAAAACGAGGCTAACCCTGTATAGCAGAGAACTCGAAACTGGAGTATTACAAAAAGCGACGAAATGATGTTAAATTTTTTTTCAAAATTTCGATGCGAAGTTAATTTATGTCATTTGTATTCAAAATCTAATGTATTTAGTATGCGATAGGGTGTAGATATGGTTATGTATACCTGCAGGTGTAGATGATTTAGTTTTGTTATTAACATTACTCACAGGCTAACCACTCTAATAAAGATATGAATATGGATATGGATTTGTGTTTCGTCTTGGTCTTTTTCTGCGCGCTCTCCTGCCCTCCCCCCTCAGTAACATGTTTTTCACAAGTAGATAAAATATATTGACAAGGTAGGCAACTTCACGGGCTTTCTGTGGAAAATTTAAGCGTGGACGAACAAAAAACGACAAAATTGGCACTAAAATTGACTTCAAAAGAAGAAGAAGAAGAAGAAGAAGAAGAAGAAAAAAGATCAAAGTATGACAATACACTTTATCTTCAATATTTTATAGGTTTTTTAAAAAAGAATTGCCTTCAAAGGATTTTTTCCCCCGATTTTCCTCCTTAAAAGATGTGCCAATACTTAGGCTTGCATCCAAGCGGGACTGAGCACGAGAAAATGGACTGTCCCCCCCTCCCTGAGACGTTTTGGGTTCACCAGAAATACCACGAACATGTTTCCCATTCCCTCGAATGCGTGTTGTATGTGCTTAGCGAACGCGCCTGTGAATAACGTCGTTTAAAGGCATCTTGATACCAGGGTTTTAAGATATTATTTAATCATTACCTATTTTTCTCTCGGGTTTTCTCCACCGCTTGAAGTGGCTGTGTACCTTCATAAAGCACGCCAAGAATGGCATTAGCACTGTTGCATTGACCAATAAGAGAAATGATGGCACTGTTTGTCTCATACAGCTTCCACTCTGAACCAATCAAATCAGCACTAAAATCTACACCCTCCAATCACAGTGCTTGAACTAACCATTTTCCATTCACCGCTTTTTTGATCTGCCAGCCGCAACTAGACTACAAAAATGTCTCATCACTAACACAAAAGCAAATACCCCAAGAATAGAAAATGGCAACGACATCCACAGCAACAATCAACAATTACAGCAGCAACAATAACAAGGGCGTTAACAGCAACAGCAATAACAGCGACAGGAACAAATGCCTCATCACTAACATCAGTAAAAATCAACAATTGCAGCAGCAACAATAACAAGGGCGTTAACAGCAACAGCAATAACAGCGACAGGAGCATATGCCTCATCACTAACACAAAAGCATATTTCCCAAGAATAGAAAATAACAACAAGAGCAGCAGCAACAAGAGCGACAACAACAGCGACAGGAACAAATGTCTCATCACTAATACAAAAGCATATCCCCCAACAATAGAAAATAGCAACAACATCAGCAATAATCAACAATTACAGCAGCGACAATAACAAGGGCTACAACAGCAACAGCAACGACAACGACAGGAACAACAACAACAACAATAATAAGAGCTGAGTCAAAATTGCATTTATCTTACCTTCCATTTCCCAGCTCATTCGGAAGCTCCGTCGACCCTCTATTTTGAATCTATATTTCACATCCGTTTCGAATACCATTGGCTCCAAACCGTTCCTTTCGTGTCCTCGCCGTCTGACATTAGTGACAAACAGCCCGTCTATATTACCCACGGGTTCATATCGTGCTACTATAACACACTGACCACTGTTGTTGACCGCCTTGCCTATGCCAAGTTTTCGACTAGTGAGCCAGATTAACTGCGTAAAACTACGAGTAGAAAGGCCGAAGCCGGGGCTTTCGAAATCGTAGCTTGTCCCTTCGTCGTACCAGAGTTCAGTGACCTTGAAGATAGAACGGTTAGATTTTGAGAAAATTCTTTCATATAAACCTTCACATGCATGACTACACATTATCAATATGCCTGACCGCACAACAATACACAGATTTATCACAGACGAAAACGAAATGAGCAAGTGTTTTTATGTGCGCACTGTCGTCGGGATTACATCTGTCTTCAAAAAACCACATTCACTTTATTCCTTTGCCTCATACTAAGAGGCTATTAACCGAGCGCGAGGTCTGTACGGGAAAATATCAGACCGAGGTCTTGACAGTACGGACCGAGCCGTTACGCGAGGTCAGTAC
>WUAP02066669.1:5051-53694 GCA_015163945.2 Stichodactyla helianthus
AAGAAAGATAGTAAAGAAAGAAAGAAAGAAAGAAAGAAAGATAGTAAAGAAAGAAAGAAAGAAAGAAAGAAAGATAGTAAAGAAAGAAAGAAAGAAAGAAAGAAAGATAGGAAAGAAAGAAAGAAAGAAAGAAAGAAAGAAAGAAAGAAAAAAGATAGAAGGAAAGAAAGAAGGAAAGAAAGAAAGAAAGGAAAGAAAGATAGGAAAGAAAGAAGGGGAAAAAAAGATAGAATGAAAGAAAGAAAGAAAAGAAAAAAAGTGCAATGAAAGGGATAAGAAAAGAAATGAGAAGTACATGTGACAAAGTTCACATTGAAAAAGTAAAAATTAGAAAAGTACTTTCTTGAAAAGTACTTAAATAAGTACTTTGGTCCAAATAGAAATAGTAACAAAAGCCAAGATGAAAATGCATTTTGATAATTTTTATTCAAGGAACTGATGATAACATTAATTACACCATTAACCGTCTGTCTTCACAGTCAAAGACATCTCTCTTCCTTTGTCTAGCAGACTGATGTGAGATCAATATCAAGAAGACATTATCTTGTCTATCGTGTTTGCTTACCTTCATAATGGTAGTCATACATAGGATCTGTTGATGCAGTAACATATTTCTTACTTAGGATTAGCTTAACAGCATCCTGTTAAAGTCAAAACAGAAATACATTCATCAAATTAGTTGAATTCCTGGACTAATTTTTAATGTTCAAGTAGATTTGAGTAGAGTTAAGAAATGGATACAGATAGTGACCTTGATGTTTCCTTTAGTTCGCCGTAGTATGTGTAGGGCGTACTCCTTGTTAGATCCACCACCATACACTGCTGCAGATGCAGCCATTTCTAAGAATGCACCAACTAGGATAGAAATGAAAAGACTATTTTAATAAAACACAAGCTTGTGGTTTTTATGGAGACTCCATTTCCTGTACCCTTCCCTCCTGCTCCACTACACCCATCCCTGTTCTACCCTATCCCTCATCTGCCCTCCCCCCCTTCCACTACACCCTGCACTACTCACTTTCTTCAGTTCTTCCTTTCTTCTTCTCATCCATTGGAACCCAACACAGTGTAGCTCTGTGTACATCCTGCTTTGCAAACTCCTTGGGCACTTAATATAAGACAACAGACAATATTAGTCACTATAGAAAATGCTTGCTTATGCTCAGACTAATCCATACTGGATCATGTGAACACAAGGTTACCAGAACAGAAAACTATCACTAATCATGGTCACTGTGTCTACTTTGGATTTAGTCACTGAGTCACTTTTAGTCAAAGTGCCTAAATCCAAAGTGAGTGAACCCTCTCGGCCACCATACTGTGTCACACAAAAATGCTAACATGATTCTTTATCCACTAATACCAATGGAATTCAGGTATACTGCCTTTGAGTATCAAGGAAAACTAGAGGACAAATTAAAATCCTGACAACAATCCTTTAATACCAGAATATCAAGTTAAGTGCTTTTCATGATGACCCTACAAACAGATAATTTTTTTTTCCCTAAAGAGAAAATAACTAGTAGGATTTAACTTACAAACTCTTTCTGGAATCTTGGCTTGGAAATGAATACCAACATTGATTTTTCTGAAAAATATAAATACACTTTGGGTAAGCACATTTAAGAGTTTCACATGATGTGTATAATTGGTCAATGATTCTCATGCATAACACTTTTGAAAGTTAACATTTTGTTGCAAAAATACCCCAATGTTACAATTAACATTGTAGCAAATCTCCACACGTTTAATCTAAAGCAGGTCATTACTTACGGCTCAGGGAAGGCAAGGGATTCTTCTTCTCCATCTATACTGCCTGAAAGATTGAAATAATAAAATAAATGAATAAATGAATAGATGACTAATCCTAGTAGCTTGAAAAGAAGGAAAATTCATTGAATCTGCAGAAATCTGACTTATTTGGAGTAAAAATTAGAAATGGAGAGGTTTAAATATAACAACAAGGACTAATATTAAATCATCACTGCGTCACTAAGGTCATGACAATATATGCCAGTAGAGTCATCCCAATACTGTGGAGTGGTGATCTGTGTCTAGCTCAGCAGATATTGTCATTTCCATAAAAGGACAAGGACAATGGCAGTGACCTAATCTATTTCAGTGTATACTCACTTCTACAGCTGCGGCTGCTGAGCAGGAGTCTACTAGGAGTCATTGGTAACTGTGGTAACCCAGATCTTGGGGTCAAATTTCCTGCAGCATTGACATGGCTGAAGACACTGCGCGGGCTCAACATAGGAGGAGGTGTGTAAGGAGGAGAACATGGTCTGTTCCTGTTTGTTGGTGATCCTGGATGAAAGAAGGCAGTACTTGCAGAAGGTGGAATCTTGAGAGGCTCTGGTCGACGTTTACGTTGAGGTGTTACTATTGTTCCAGGATTCCTGAAGATACCGTCATCATTAGCACCTGGACCCTCCTTCTCATTCCCTGTCTTCTGTTCTTCTTGTGTTGCATTTCCTTCTGGAACATGATGGAAAGCATTGTCTATTCTTTGATAACTCATCTCTCCTGTCGTCCCTTCTCTTGGCTTCCTTACATCAAAGCCCTCATGTCTCACGCCAGGTGCATAATGAGCACCCCTTGGGTACCTGTCGGCATTGTCACCGTCAACTTCACTTGAAGTACTACTGTTGCTGCCTGGTGAACGTACATGGCTAAGAGAAGTCTTCACATTACCCATTGCTGAGAGATTTCCTTCTGATGTATTGTAGTGTTTTGGAGATTCATCATACCTAACCTGGTAATTAATCAACATATAAAATTATCGTGAGAATACTGCAATTAGTCCTAAAAGCTGCTTTCTTAAGACTCCTAAAGCATTTGAGGAGCACTTTGCATGAACACAATAGTATTCACGTACAGTTAAGGGTAACAAGCTATTGTATTTATGCAAAGTGCCCCTCAAAGTCCAGAATAAGAAACACTTTTTTTTGAAATAATAATAAAGACATAAATATCTAGTTGGTTTTAATAGCTTTTAGCTAAATCTTTTATATTTCCTGGTGTAAAGAATAAAGGAAAAATAACCAAGGTAGAAGTTCTATGATAGGTCTTTGATAACTTTCTCCATAATGTAGTTATGGTGTTGTTATACATAATCTGGTGATTAATAGCTGCATGGTATTTAACATGTTATGAATCATGAGTCTAATGTGAAAAAACACACATACGAATAAATTGAATAAGTCAATACTCTTTCTGATTAAAGAATAAAATAATTAAATTGTTATATTAAAATTGATTTTAGATGTCCAAGACCCAGATAATACATTGTTAGATTTTCAATAGTGAAGAATCTTAGAATTATTGAAAAATTTTCTTGGATTCATAATAACCAGGATTTTACACCTTTTTCAGTAATCGCTTGCTGATTTGTTTTTCATTGGACAATTATTAAAAGCAGCTTTTGCTTTCATATTTTTGAACAAGAGTTGATTCTTTTTCTAAGTAAAATATCAAATTTCTTCATTTTCACCATTAATATCCCAAATTGCAAGTAATAGATACATTTTTATCCTAAAGAATTATACATTTCTGTTTATAACACATCACAAATTAATTTATTGAATGTCTTGAAATTTTGAATTACACAAAAATAAAAATAGAGAAGAGTGCAGCACCATTTAAAAGAGAGGGAGTCTGAGAGTGAATGAAGGAAGTATTGGGAGAATGATGATAGTTTGTAAATGAAAAAACAGGAAAAAATACCAAAATACATGCTACCTATATATTTGTAGTTAGTAACAGCTTAGAGACCGAGAGCAATAAGTAGACCAGAGTGAAAAATAACTTGATATGAAATAATATCTGATACCCTGACAACTAACAAAACAATTCCTTCTAGAATACAGTTGAAATCAAAAACCCAAATAGTCAAGATCAAAGATCAAAAGTTTAGCTTCAATGGAGGAATATATCAAGGTATCTTAGAGCTTCACTTCACAGAGACTTGATTCCTCATAACATTTCTTACTACTAGAGGTAGTACTGAATTAAGTAAGAAAAAATATAATGGGAAGGAAAGAGTCAAGAGTTTCAGAAAACTTGTTTGTTAAACATGACTAGAGTACCTGCCTTTACCATTCTGTTGGGATGATGATGGGTTTAAAGCTCTCTGCATAAATTTGATCCTTGAAGACAGTGAAGAGAAGACCAGAGCCTTGGGCTCCATTGGATAAAACTGAGAATACACTCTAGATCAATTATGAACATAAAACTACATCTACTGGGTTTGCAAGAAACTTAGCAGATACATGAAGTCACATGACTACTCAATCATCAGAGAGAAAGAGAACAAGAGAGAGAGGGAGGTCGAGAGAAAAATAATGAGAAAATATTCCTCTCTCAAGAGTGAAACAAAATGCAAATCCACCAGAGTAAGATTCCCACAAAGAAACAAGGAAAGCCAATCAGATTTTACTTTAGTTTAAGATGGCCAATCAGGTTTCAAACTACAGGTCACCTGTCAGAAAGTGATAAATTTAGAAGCAGCAGCTGGCTTTGCTAACAATGGCTCATGAATATTAATGAGCTTCATTTGTTATTCAAATATTGAATCTTTTTAGGGGTTGGTAGATTAGAAAAGCAAAATACAGCGAGAAATAGCCTGAAAGGTTGTGAATTGTCAGTGACTAAACATTACATCTTCCATTCTCAAAACACATGAAAAAAGACATTTCTAGAATTTTTCACTTTCTTTGCTTGAGAAAACCACACAAATACACAGAATAGAAAAAGCAAGGGTAGTAAGCAAACACAAAGGATACATTAAAAGAAATTTTAGAATTTTTCATAATGAGGTGGTATAATATTATGCTTTGAATCCTTAATGTGATAAAAGATTGTAAAATGCATTATCCTACAAAACTTGACTGTTTCTTAAAATGAAACAAATCCATGCTTGACTTAAGACTATTTACAGAATGATAATTCAAACAACCAAATGAACAAGGAAAAAAAAGTAAAAGTAAATCAAACATTCATTTGAATGGATATCTGGCTCACAGATAATAGTAATAATTGCTGAAATGTGGAAATCAAAGTTAAATTATGTGATAAAATTAGTAAGGTTTGGAAACGTGTACATTGGAATCAGAGTATTGTACTATATTTTTGTTCAGACATGTTTACTGTGAAATAATAAAAATTTTTTTTAAATTTCTCTTCAATTCTTGCTAGAGATGGTACACCAAATTTCTTGAATAATTTCAATCATCTACCAAGCTTCAGTGACATGGAAAATGAAGACATCTCTGAACACCATAAAGATTATTATTTTTTGAAACCTTGTAATACCCCAAAAATTCTAAAATAGGAATTTTACTGTCATCTATCCTAGTAGGAAACTAGAATACAAGTGTGCACAATATACCATTGCATTTGATACTGTCATAAATATTAAATATCAAAATAGTTATTTTGCTGTCAGCTAGGTGTCACAAAAGGAAGAAAAATGCTTCAAATCCTAAACTATTAAACAAGATAAGATGTCAAAAGTGTCTTTGTAATATGATTCCTTGAATATGGAAGCACAGCCAATATATAATAATACATAATTCCTCTTAAAACTGTAGTGCTCAGTTCAAATATGTCAGTATGATCAGTGTCTTCCCTATCATAAATGAATTAATATTAATTACCTGTTATTATCAAAAAAAAGTAAATCACTACCATGACAGTGGTTTTGGCTCACTTTGGCTGTGATTTTCTTCTAGAATTATTTATGGTTTGAGAAGCTAGATCAAAGACTTAAAAGTGTGTTTCATCCTCTATCCAAACACCTCAAAGTCAGTTAAAAAACTTGGCTGTGTCTCGGGGTTTTTTTCAAACCACTTCTTGGAGTTTGGACATCGGATGTTCTTAATCAACAATGCAACATTAAGAAAGCATTTCACTATTAACAGCAGGTTCCAAACTTTGAAGTTCATCTTCAATCACAGAACTTCAATATGAATTTTAATGCAAAGTTTCTAGTTTTTTTCAGTCAAATTTGGAAAATATGCTTGAACTGAAGATTTCACACTAGCACTCAATGAGTTCCTCCTTCAACTTCCCTTATGACATGGTTTCTTATATGTAAAATGTTAAAAGTTCAACATTTGCCAATAAGTTCATTTTGAAATTCCAAAGCTGGAGATGAACTTTAGGACAACTGAATAAACTAAAGAACTTTCTGGTCAAGAATCCTGTGAAACACCGTAACACTCTTACATGTATCTTAAGTGTGTGAATATTCTACACAGTCCTACATAACAGAGAAAAAATCATGAACAAAAAGAACTTACTTGTTGCCATTGGGTTCCAGACGGGTGTACACCATAATAACCTTCCCTTGTGTAAAGGTGTTGCCCCTTTTCTTTGGCTGTTGCTATGGCAATAGCAGTAGGATTAGTTGGTGTTCCTACTGCTGCTTGTACAACCTGCTGTCTAACAAATGTACCCTGGGTAGCAGATGATTGTGGGCGTTCCACTGAAGGTGACTTTTGGATGGCAGCTATGTTTGGGTGTGAAGCATTGGGTCCCTGTTGTTGTGCAATTTCATTGTGTTTATCGGCTTCAGCATATAGTCTTGCAGCCACCTGTTGTCGCTGGATATTTTGGCCATTTACTATCATAGGGTGGCCATGATTCATTTGATAGACTTGTTGGGCAAACATTTGGGGATATTGGTAGACACCAAATCTTGGGTCTTGACCTGCAAACACAGATGCTTGATACCACTGTGGGTATGCAATGCCATCTGGGTACACCATGTATTGCTGAGGAGGATAGTGTTCTACTGCAGACTGCTTTTCTCGATGTTCTTGCACCCTCTCAGCAGCTTGCTTCAGCATATCAATAGCAGTGTGTGGTTTAGATTCCTCTACGCTTTGTGCTGGCTGTTTTGCCTCTGAGCCTTTGTCTGTCGGTACATGTACAACTTCCTCTGAACCAGTAGAGCTGAAACTATCACTATTACGCTCTCTTGATAGGACAATTTTACTTTGGTCACGGACATATGCACCTTCATGTGTGCTGCCTGGTGTTGAAGTACCAGAACTTTTACCACTCTCGCATTCACCTGATCTCAATTGATCCACAACTGTGTCATGACCTTCATGTTTTAAACCTCTGTCTTTAGGTGGTCTACCTCGGCCAGGCTTGATGATTACCCTTCCACTTGTTGGGTCAGTAGCTCCAGTGGATCCTGTGGGAATATTTCCAGTTTCAGTTGATTCTGAAGTCGTCAGTGCAGGGCTGGACGTTCTGCTTCCTCCTCCACTGCCGCCCTGGCTGGTGGCAGCATGATGGTTTTCCAGATGTCGACGTAGTGACCTCATGTCACAGTAACTCTTGTCACAATCTGGAAAGCTACACTCATAGGGCTTTTTGTCCCTGTGGGTGACCATGTGTCCATTTCTGTAAGAAAGAATAATTAATAAAATTTTTACTACATTCTAAAAAATTAACCAAATACAAAGCTGTAATATAAAAACAATCAAAGCATTTACAGCATCCTGTAACTGATGATTACAAGCACTTTAGAAGTACTCATGTCATAGGTCAAACTGCATTTTAATGAAAGGAAGTTGTCTAACCAAGCCTTGCCAAGAGCTACACAAAGTCTTCTGATAATGAAACAATTGATGCATACCAAGTAATAAAATACGTCCTATTTCATATTCCTATTAAACAATTCCAATTGAGATTTTGGATATTAAAACATCAAGGAAAATAATCTGTTCTTAGTAAATCTGGAGCTCAGAAAAAAGCCTGCTCAGTTCAACATACTGAAATAGGATATGGAGACAATACTACACAAATGGGCTACAGCATAATGAGTACATGACCATTGTATTGGCATAGTTTTATGCATGGGTTTTTCTGTCAAATGAGCTTTTACAACCAGACAACTTCTCATGAAAACGTGCAGGTTAAACCTACAAAAAACCTGTGCATAAAGTTATGCAAATAAATCAAAAGTGGTATACTTTTGCAAGTTAAGACATGAATTACAATGTAAATAAAATCAAGGAAATCGTACTTTGTTTCCTATGATTTAATCTTTCAACTTGTTGACACTAACTAGAAACCACTTATGAACACAATTTACCAAATTATCATATAAAATCAAATGTGGAAATATCAAGTTTCTGTTACTATAGGTGAGCTTGTATTTTTAATTCAATTGATGGTTTTACACTTAACTAATCAAGATTGGCTAAAAAGGATTTTTTGAATGTAGAGACATTTAAGGGGATAATGTCATAAAGCACTCTTTGTGACATCATCAAAATTGTCAAAAGAAAGTCTCAAGGTGGCTATGAAAACAACAACAACAACAAAAAAACACCAATATAACAGCAAAAATTACTACTTGATTAAGCAGACATCAAAGAGTCATGTTTTTCACCAGTTTCTTTTCATTTTTAAAGGTCTAAGCCACCCATCAATAATTTACTACAAGTTACTAATGCCTTCATTTGGAATCCTTTTTACAATTTTTGACATTGAAAAATTTCCTTTCATTTGTAAAATTGTATACTAAATGTACCAATTTCAGATGACAAAAAAATGTCTGAGTGCTCACTCTTTTTATTGGATTTTAGCTTTAGGTTTGTATAATGGATGAGCATATTTAAATGATGAGTGAAATAGGTGAAGAACAGTAAAGTAACTTACAAGTGATCCTGTCTTTTGAATCCTTTGCTGCAAATTGGACAGACGTACCTCCTCTCATCACTGTGTGTCAGCTTGTGTTTGGCCAATGCACTAGATGACCCAAATATCTTACCACATTGCTCACACTTGATCTCTGGCTTGGCTCCAGGAAGTGGCTTGGGCCTTCCCTTGGATTTGGCAGCCTGAGGTTTTTTATCAGAATCATCCAGTGAAGTAGGTGCTGGGCTATCTCGATCACTCTTGACTGAAACTGATGGGGATTCAGCTTGTTTAGGCTCATGATCCATTGCTGTAGATGGTGACACTGGGTTAACATGATGAGTACTGACAAAGGCTTTAGAATTATCTAAGAATGTAATGATAACAATTTGACTTGTTCAGTACAGTTTAGATTTATTAATCCCACAGCCATTGAAAAATATTCTCTGAGAAATTATTCAGAAAGGATGCTAAAGTTAAAACTAAACAGAATTATCTACAAGGGGTATCTGGGAACAGGAAACTAAGTGTACAGAGTTAATATTGCTCAAAGACTTTCACACTCAAGCATTCATTAATAAGGTATTTGGAAGCCTGCCACATTTTCATGGGTTGTTTACAGGGCCATTAAATATAAATTATTACAGAAGCATGCCAGAAAATTTAATTTGGGCAGCACTGACTAATTCCTTGCTTTTGAGTTAGATTTCTGAAGATCTTTGCACCAAGCATCAAAATCTGAACCCACATAGGAGTTCTTGAATGTTCCAGATCAATGAAAATTACTTTGACTTGGCTACCTCATTGTTATGTGTTCTGCTGGTAATAAAATTATGTAATGGAATGTAGTCAGACTTTAGGATGAGCTGATGTAGAAGAGATGTATTTGCTACAGCCATTAGGACACAAAAATATCATGAATGCAGTCTCTTTTTTAACATCTGCCAATCTGAATTTATTATTCATGGTATTCAGCAATCAGTAATGGGGTCTTCAATAATGTCTGTCTTAAAATTCCAAATAAAAAGAACTAATTTTCAAGACAAAGGAACTTATTTAGCTCAAGCAAGGTCTTGCAAATTTTATACAAAGATTAAGCTTAAAACCTCCTCTAAAAAACAGTAAAGAAAGTGTGGAAAGATAGCTTTGATTACTGGTAGAAGCAACTGGCTTACAGATTACGTGCAAGTCACACAATACCTCAAGAGCACATTCAGTCTTGTTATGCAAATCTTTCCAATTCTAAACTCTAGAGAAACTTATTTCCTCTAGTTTGACAGATCAGAATCCTCTAAATCACTTACTTACCAGAGGAAAAGAGCAGGCCTGTGCTGATTTGAACATTGCATGCCAGCATGTCTTTTGTTTGTGACATAATAATTATTCCACGAAAATCTGGGGTCTCCAATTCCTAGGTCCTAAACCATGTTTTTTATAACTTATACCTCTAGCTAACATCCAGAGGAACACTTTCATGCTGATTCAATCTGGAGATTTAGTGGTTTATTTAAGGAACAAGAGAGATGTGCCCTATCATAGAGTAACAGCATCATGAAAATACATGCAAGGCATACTAATGACGCAAACAGGATGAAATATTATGGTTCACTGCACACATAACAGCAGTGAGGAGACAAAGACTTGGATTACATCATGTCTTTAATTGGATATGTGACACTTCATTCAAAAACTTACTGATTGACTTCTCCTGGGTATTAGGCCCTGGTAAATCAATGGCTTGTGCTGTGTTGGCTGTGCTGGGCATGGAAGGCCTCTGCTGACGCATGCTTGTGGATTCTCCTTGAATGTTTGGCACAAATGTAGGAACAGAAGCAAAGTTTTCTTTGAAGTGATTAGGGTCAGCTCCCATGGGGATACCTTGGTAATACATCCCATCAATGACTCTGACAGGCCCTATACCAGGCAAAACAGCAAAGCCAGGTGAAACTAATCCTTGTCTGTCAACATATTGCATGCTATTACTAACTGCACTTTGGAGATGGCTGGGTAAACTTCCATACATGGCATTATTTTCTGCCGAATCTCCTGGGCTGCTTGCTACAGGGACTTGCTGTTCTAGCCTGTTGGCAGCATATTCTGCCCTTTGATTAGGATGTATTGTTCTGCTGTCAGCAAACCTTGCCCGAATAAGTTGATCTCTCATTATTTGAGCCGGTAGAACACCCAGTGCCTGGGGGGCACCTGTTTGGGACATAGCCACCGCATTAGGATACTGCATGTAGTAGAGAGGCACTGTCCTTTGGTCGTGGTTCTTCTGAATGTCTCTAGGACCCTGTAGTCTTGAAGCTCTTTCTCTTTCGTTATCACTTTCGTAGTCTTCCTTGTTGTCTCTGTTTGCTACAGGTGGTTTGTTTTTGAAATTCTCATGGGTATTGCGGTAATAATGATAGACACGCGTACGATCATTACTGTGAACATTACCATTTTTGCCAGCAATTCCTGACTCCTCGCTAGAAATACTCTCGTTACAATGAAGATTTATATAGTCTTCTTTGCCATTCAGATTCATTTTTCTCATATCTCTGCTGTCAGAGTCATTTTCTGAACTCACTTCCTGTGTGGCTCGTTTGATCACGCTTGTTCCACGTTCTGCAAATTCATTAAAGGGCACCTCTGCGTTATTACTTGTACGGCCCTGTTTCTCGTTGAATTCAGGGCCGTATGACTGACTTCGCTTTTGATTTGATAAATCAATCCATCGATCCCGCGGATAAGAGCCCAGGTTCGTCCTCCTTTCTTCAGCATGTAAACCTAGTTTCGCTGCCGCGTGTGCTTCAGCACCTTTCCTCTCCAACGTTAACGCGGAACGAAAATCACGATTATCTGTGTAAGCATCCTTTCTGTCCAAGTGAGAGACCGACTCTCTAACTTGGGCAATCTCGTCTTCGTTCATAATAACATGGTCTTCGATATTTGCTGTTTCAGCAAGTCGTGAAGGAACAGAAGCGGTTTTCTTGACCGAGTGAATTTTGTCCTCGTGAGTGTCCACACTGTACAGCGATGGCGCTGGCTCCTCTTGTCCTTCTGTGTCCGGACTTGCACACGGGACATTCTCATAAGACATGTTGAACCCCAAACTCTTTCAATAAATATTCGACCTTTGTTTATAAAGAACTCTTCTATGCTGGACGACACGACTTGATACGACGATCACCTCGCGCTTTCAGTGTACTATCAATCACTGGCCTGAAAATGTAAACACAAAAAATACTTAGTAAAATCCCTCGAGAAAACAAAATTTTATCATAAAAAGCAAAAGTTTATTGAAATCAAACGTCTAGTAAATAAGAAGGCAAAAGAATTCGGCTAAAATTCGGGGAAAATGCGTCAGGCAACGAGAATGAATGCCCAATATTCCAGAGTTTGAGCCTTTTTCACCTTATGAGCGTGCAACGACAGGTCAACTTTCCGCTAGAATTTCTGGCCTGGATATTCACTCTCAGCTTTCAAGGAACCAAGCTCGATGAATGAAAAACTCTACTACTATCGGTAAAAAGTATCGTAAGGAGTGAAAGTGTGGAAGATAGCTGATAAACTGTCCAGATGGATGGGGTACAACAACAATAGCAAGCTATACCTGTTCTAATTCTGACTGCGCAAATAATGCAATTTTTTGGAATTTGTCCTGGGTAAAAACTCACGTGAATCTTACAAACACATTTTCGTGTGACTTAGAAGCACGGAGAGATAATGTTTTAATGGAAAATCAAGTTATCGTTGCGGTCATTCCCCAGCACATGACGTGTATTCTTTACCTTTTGCTGTGTTCGCACAATTTTATTTATTCACAAGGGATTATTATTAAACCGAAACGAGGAAATTGTACGAACAAACCGACAAAAACTGGGGAAAAAACCCTCGAAATAAAAGCCCTCGTATGACTGTCCTGCGTTATCGAATTCTCAAATGACTTCAAAACCATGTTATTAAGAGTGTAAAGGAAATAAGACGAAGATGGAATGGTCAGAAAACGGAAGAGTGCTATAAAGCGGCGTGTACAGATGCAGATGCAAAGCAAACGATGGGGAGCGCCATAGTCTTTGTTTTTCGTCTAGATATCGCATAAACAAGAATACCTTAGAATATCACACTTTACTGAAGTTATAAGATCAAAATTATCGAAGAGAGAAACACGGCATCGAACGCCTCAATCAGATTTACGAAAAACATAAACGCCGACTGCCCAACAACTCTTCATGACGACAAACCAGCTCGTAGACGTTTCCACGCGTTCAACTAAGCACATCGTAAAGACCTACCTTTTTCTTCCCCAGTTGAAGCTAAATTCATCACTAAGCCATTGAACTAGAAGTACAAGATTTTCTTGAGCTTTGGAAAGTCCCTATTAGGAGAGATTTCGAGCGATAACTTTGCTATTTGCCGCTTACAATGTTTCCTGAATTGCGATTTTTGCTACGTTTGTCTGCTAACCGGGCCGTACTCTAGTCACTCTATTCATAACTACGTCATCACAAGGTCAATATTACAATGACATACCCACGCATTGACCAATCGCTGCACAGAAATCTTCCCTGGGGAATTGGGTGTGCATATGGCCCGGTCAAATTCTTTTTGTACTCCATTTCTGCAAACAACAACAAAGCACAATTCCGGATCCGAGCCAGAAAAACCTCGTCGTCCAGCGAGCTTCCTGTGCAGGGCTGGACCTCGAAAGTGAAGGGTTGAGCTGAAAATTTCATCAGTAACTGAAGAGCATCTGGAGAAGATTCATAGGTTTGGAAATTTTGAATGGATTGTGTGCTGATACCGGTTTCTGCCTGTATCGCTTTGGTTGGCCTCGTGCATCGCGGCCGGAAATAGCCCGAATAAGTGCTTCCGCAAAGAAGCGGTCGTGTCATATTAACAACGTGAAGGAGTAAGGATTTTAAAAATTCTCATTTTTCCACTGAAAATGCTATAATCTACAGGAAGAGCTCGGATAGAACATATTGTAAGACTTTTTGTTTTCGCACGTCCACGCACGTAAATCTATTGTTGACTTCCTGATAGGGGTCGTTGCTTGTTGCCATAAATAGTAATCCTAAATATTGAAATTACCGTATCTGAGAATATATTTCAACATACGCAAAATCAGTTTTGAAAGTAAATTTTTGGAGACTAGCTCGCTCCTAATATAAAAAAAAATATTGAAAAATTCAGTAATTTTTAAAAGCGAGCACTACGGAAAGATTCAAAAGATTAGTCACATTCAAGTGAAGGCCATAAAATTTCGATAATTTATTGGCAGATTCTGCGCTTACGCTTAGTAATGAGGATGATAATGAGTGACAGGCGTTGGCGTTTTTTTTCCTTCAGTTACGTTGCTGGGGTTATAAATTACATCATCACATAAGTTTCTCGAATGCACTTCACGATACCAAGGGGTCACGAGGTGTGCAAACACATGCACGTAGTGTGTAAAAGAAGGCTGCGTACGTACTGTACAGAGAAAGACGGACTTTCATCACGTAGAATCGTGAAAAGAATAGTGCAGTTAGAACGACAAAAATTTCTCGTTAAAGCAGGTAATTTTGAAATATTTTATATTCAGCTCTTCATCGAGTTGTCGACGTCGTTCTCTTGGAAACTGAAATATCGCATAACAATAGCATTGGGTTTAAGGAGCGAACTCGGTGATTGAGAAATGAGTTTATTCTTATCAGATGCATTGATTACAAAGAACGAACAATAGATACTGAAATTTTCAATAGGAGGAATTAGTCAACGAACCAGCTGGCCCACAAACGCGTGCTTTTTGAACGACAGCGCACGCCTCCCATCACAAAGAAACGGATGTGTTATGTCGATAAAAAGCAGATAGAATAAAAACTGACCGAACGAGCCACTGTCAGGCTTGTTTTATAAATTATTTTCGAAGCATGCCTCATAGGTTTAAGTTGCAAATGTAAGTTTCTAATCGCTTCAATGGTTTTGGAAATTGTTCCAGAGTATGAACATGAGTAAATAACTTTTGCATCTAAAAGTCAAGAAACAGTAAAAAAATTAAGCAAATTAAGTTAGAAAAAGAAGCAAAAAGTGCATTTGGCTGGCGGTTTCATTTGCAGATATGATGAACACGAACACGGCTTGAAAGCGTGCAAGAGAGACTACGGTGCAGAGCCCACTTCATGCAATCCCTAAATTCTATGGAATAAGATAAACAATGAAGTTTACAGACAAAGCCCTGGACCACTGCTGCTATAGAGTACAATATAAAAGCCCTCAAAGAAAATGTGCAGACGACACGAAAACCGCGTTAGATTTGACAGTTAATTTAGTTAATTTAGCCGGGTAGTCCCGGCGGGTTGTTTAAAAAGACCGCGAAATGTAACTTTGGTGGCCGGAAATGCAATAATAAATGTCTGTTGTCCAAACATGAATATGAAACGACATAATTTTTAAATTTTTAATAATACTGCGGACGATTTAACCACTTGGATAGCACTGACTGATTCTAAGATTTACCACAATCTTTGCTTTGACGAGTCGTTTTTTTACACATCATTATTGAAGCAAAAAAGTTTCTAGAATGTAAATGAGAGACAAACAAGTTTTGTTCATACAAACATAAGACAGTGAAAAACCCAACGAGGAGAAAAAGGAAATAATTAAAGGAAGAAGGAGACGAGTCATAATACTGCAGGATAAAATATCTTCTATGTTTCACGCTTCGAAAATCTTAAACATCATGAGTGTCGCTTTTTCCACACATCACCATGGTAACGAAAGACAAAAACACGAGCAGGGTGAAATTTAGGTACCTAAGTCACGCAATCTGGTTAAAATATCCAAGAGATTTTGCAAATTTAAATTTAAAAATTCTCCATTATAAAAGGCAACACTTGGATTTACAGAATTTACAACTGCTTGCAAGAGTTTATGGTAGTAACTTTATCATTACCTTGAAATGGTTGTACAATATTTAACAAAACCGTAGTGCTGGAGTAAAATACCAAACGGCCCATCTAGAAGTGGTTAAGGATTTTTTTGCCCGCGTTCGACTGCCGCAAGAGTTGGGCAAAGGACTATAGGAGTTGATACAAAAAGCACTTTTCTTGCACGACAAAAAATTTGTTACCAACCCAGGAAAGTTACTCGGGATATCATATCACGTGATGATATGAAAAATAAACTTGCGGTTAGGTCGTGAGAGTAGAACTCAAAACCGCTCAAATGACTGGTCTTATTCTCCTAGTTTGTGGCTCAAGATATCTGGTATCCATACTCTGATAACTATACATGCGTGCAGACGCTTCCGACCTGTGAACCAAGTGGCACAAAAAAAAAAACTTTTTGTCTGATGTATTAGGAAGCGTGCGGAGTTGTCACCACCTTCTGGCGTCAGCACATTCAATTCATCTAGAACCAACTGTCCATAATTCACAAAGACTTGATGTAAAGTTTTCTGGCGGAACTTTGCGGAGTGTTAGTCAAACACAACGTACTTCTTTTGCGTGTGACGCACTAAAATGATAATAAGAGTTTTCTGAATTTTTCTTTGTTAAACTGAATTTTTCCCCGATTCTTTTCATTTTGCCGACTACACAAGACCAGCCAGGTCTAGCAAAGCAGTTGATACAGTGAATTATAAATATTTTAGTAGAGGACCCTAGAGCTTAGAGGTCCTATAATGAGCACCAGCTATATGCAACAGGTCTGCAAATAACTTCAACATTGAAGAACCCGATCGAGGATGAATTAGAAAATCACTCCACCTGTAAACAAAATAAGCCGTTCGTCTTTCGGTTTCGCTTAAGAATCGATAGCTAATAATGGATCATGTCTTTATTTATAGAAAAGAGTTCCTGCAAGGCTATATTAGGAATTAAATTTTTGACTTATTTGACAATTTTTTATGCAAGTCTTTTTCCTTCTTCACGAGGTGGTGTTTTTTGTCTCTCACACGAAGTAGAACCAAGCTTTCATTGAAAAAAGTCAAGCTTAAAACAGCATTAAAGTGAATGTTTTCCATTGCATCTGGTATCTTTTAAAGATTAGTGGAACAGAAGTGATCTAAGTTGAGAGTTTTTAGCATGGTATCAGTGATTTTCAAAATGAAACGAAAGCGAATCTAAAATAAAATATAATAATAAAAAATATATTTAAAAAAATTTTAAAAAAAACGAAGAAAGAATCAGTTCCAGCTCTGTTTTTCTAGATCTTTCTTCTATTTGGATAAGATGCTGCTGCTTTTAATCTTATGCCTCATATGGATTTAAGATCGGGAAATTTAGTTCTATGTTTTCTGCAGATGGACTGACTAGGCGATGCATCATGCCACGCTGACAACACACACACAGCGCGTGCACCGAGCTGCCTGTCACAAAGATGACCTCAAGTTCATTCTCTCTTGCTGAAATCGAAATGTCCATACTAAATAAAACCTTACATTTCTTCTAAGCTGCTTATTCAAACTGAAAGTTTTATCTATATTTGCTGATACGAATTAGTGTTTGCAAGCGTTTTAGTATAGTTGGCTTACGGTCTCGAAAGACTGAGTTCACAAGCTTTGTACACCAGCTAATTTTCCAGGTACCTCTGCAAACGACTGTTAAATTATTAACCTTCACAGCAATACTATTTGAACAAATGCCTTATTAGCTCCAAAACTCATTTCAATATTTCAAAACGCTCCAAAATTTGAGCTCATTGTTAGTCAATGGAGGTATCCATTGACAAGATTGTTTCGAGTAAAGCTTATAGAATGGAGGATGAAGTTCGTCGGAACCTTTCGTGCCGGTACCTGTTCAGCAGATATTGCTAACACATAATACACGTGGAAGTAACTAACCTGGGTGGCCGTGTAGCAAAGGGAAATTAGCCTCATGCCTAGCTTGTACCTTCAAATTTATTAGAATTAGTTGTACATAGTTTGAACCGGAATAAAATTATTACTAGCATTTTCATTGATGAAGCTAGTTTCCTGTCAATTAAGTTAGGGCGCAACCAAGGAAAATGAGCGTCTCAGAGCGGAATCAATCAAGTCGACCATGGTACGTTAGAGGAAAATATTTCGCAAGAAGTTTTTCAAAGCAACATAGAAAAGCAATTTTACCTTTGGATCTTAACCTTTGCGTTCACAGCACTCACGGAAATATTGCAGAAGCTCGTAACCTGAAATGATTCGTGTGGTAAACTGTGTTCATATTCTTTGATGCTGTAATGGGGCATCTAAGCTTAGTGCTATGGATTATTCATGACCAGGGATTGACTAGCTGACGGTCAACGGTTGGACCCGAAACATTTTAATAAATTCCTTTCAGCACAAAGTCAAAATGACGCAAAGAAATGAAGTGGTATTTTCCATCATAATAAGTTTAAATAAATAAGAGGTGCTTCAGCTTTTTTTTCCCTTGGATTAATTATACGGATAAAAAAGTTCAACGACCGAATATCTCAAGCGAGTCATTCTTTTCTATATGAAACAAATTATTAGATTAACCTCTGTTGATCTATCTTTGCCATAGATTTATTTGCATAGGCAAATTCGTTCTGAGAATCGCTCCGGAGTTTGTTTCCGCATTCCAAAGCAAGCAAGGTTGTTTCAGTCATACGGGTTGATTTGCACAGGAAGACATTATGGCAACAGAGCAGTTCCATAGTTCCTCACGCAGTTTCGAAAGGAGTTGGATTTAATATCATTTCCTTAATTATGACGTCTGGGGCAGATAAACAGGAAATATGGTTCTATCGATAGACGTGAAAGTTCTTCATCTTAGACACGCACTGCACTTTGCACAAAACCTGCTAAAATCGTGAAATTTGTGCCTCTACTTGTACCTTGATTTTAAAAGCATTAAAAAAAAATTTTTTTTCCAGTGAAGTCTTTCCAGATCCCACGAAATAAAAAATTAACAAAGATTCTAGCTAGATTGAGTGGAAAGAGTAAAATAATAGCAACTAACCATGTAAAAATGCAATAATAGATGGCTCAGCGCACTTACTCTGGACCTCTCTGCCGCTTTCCATCGGTCGCTGCTAACTTCAGATTTTCAGAGCTCAAAAGTTAAGAAGTTTCACAGAATTTTTCGTCAATACCCTGCTATAAGGGATACTTTCAACCAAGGTTTAGAACAATTTGGTCTACCGTTCTACCATAAGAAAATTACGAGCTGAGGAAAGACTTGGCTTGGTAGATTATAAAACTGACCCGGGTTCTTAGATTCTTTTTGTCCGAGATCACTGAAGCGTTGTTCTTGGTACCAGTCAGGCGTACAGGATTTCCTAAAGTTCACTTTGTTATTCCAAAGTTAACCACCCGACATTTTATGACACTTGGGCTTTAAGTACAACGCTTGAGTAATCGTTTGACTTACTTTGCTTCTTGGATTTGCCTCTAGCGAAAACAGAAGACAGTAACAACGCAGCTAAAAGATTTGGCAAAAATACTTTCAACTTATATATCCTAATGCAATTTTGCACCGAAACGGAATGAAAATCAGAAGGCACTTGATAGCCAATTGTTTCTGACTTTGTAGCCATTATATCGGTCAAAGAAAAATGAAAATCAGAAAAGAGTGATACTAAGCGGATAAAATATATGAATTTTCTGGACAGCCTTGTAAAGATTTTGATACAAAATCAGGCGAGATCAGAGGTACTGGGTCCATATATGGGCTCGGGGAGGCAGGTTTGTTCGGGCGTAGTCTCGCAAGCACTGCACTCATTGGAAAGGAAGAGGTGTCGCCCTAACGCACTGAGATGAAATGAAATCCGGAGAAATACAAATTGTAGGAGCGAGAAAAAATTGGCTGTGCGTACCGGATAATTCGTATCGTCATTCTTCGTCTCATTCAGAGCAGTTTCGTCTAAAATCTAGCTCTTTCTCCACAATTTTAAAGACAAATAAGTAGAATATCATAGAGTAAAATTCCTGGTATTCAACTGAGGGCCGGTACCAGAGATACTAGATTGAGTACCAGTGCTGGTCTTACATTGCGGTAGAACATGTCTCGAGACCTAATTCTTTATATTTGCAGAAATTGGTTGGGAGAGTTTGTGGAATGCCTTGACGTCATATCACGTCTGTTCGCAAAACCATCAATTTGTTTTGCCCCCAAAAAAATAATTTGAAGGTCAATAATAACTCCAAGACTTTCTAAACATTCGTAGTCTTCATGACAAGATTTTAACATATGAACATATATCAAATGTGTGGTTATTTAGAAGCTCTTTAGAAAACTAGCGTTTTATGAACTGATACTATCGGGTTCAAGCATATAGGATAAGCGAGAAAGAAACCGGGTTTTGATTTAGTAGATCGGCTGTGTTTGAAACAAAATTAGCTTACTAACCTTTGAGAAAATAATCAGTCGAAATTACCAGTTAACATTGCAGAGGGTGCGGGTGATCATCCAAGATTTTAAAATTAAAATCCCAAGCTTGCACCGATCGAGTGTTTCCCGCTACTAGTTTTATTTTTCCGCGGTGGGTAAAGATCAGAATGGATCAAAGCTGTTGTCATGGAAACACTTGATGACGTTGGCCGTGTTTATAAAACGTTTCATGTTCGTTGTGTGCGATTAAGAACTGTTTCAGGCGGGTAATTTTATCGCCCTTTTTCTCAAATTCCGCGAGCAAAACTTTCCAGAATCACTTTACATTCGAATGTCTAAAACTGCGAAAACCAACGTCAAACTGCCCTCAAAAGAAACCTGTGTCCGCCCACGTATGCATAAAGAAAAAGAAAGCCAGACCGTGCAATAGGTTGTCCTCTAAACTCTCCCCTCTTCACTTGAGGATGTCTACACTGGGAAGGTACAAAACTAAATAAAGAGTTTAGAGATTCCTAGGGGAATAATTTCCATGCTTTCCAACATCTTCCTAATGCTATCCGGCTCAACCTCCCGCCCACAAAATTTATTTTTGTTTCCTAACTTTGTAAGGCAGGATTCTTGATGTGACACCATAAAATCTCTCTTAATCCCCCTGACGAAATATGGAACTTAAGCAAGCCCCCCTTATTTTCAAACAAATTTACTGACAAATGAATGCGATCCCCCCCTTACTGTCTGTCGTTTAATACTGATCCCCCCTCACGCTCGTTGCAAAACCTTGTGACCCCCCTTAATCCTTGCTTGACTGTTTTGTACCTAAAGGCGGTTTTTCGTATATTTCTAGCGATTATTCTGCTAGTTTAAAGACAGAACAAGTTTAAACCTTACGATGGATAACAAGGCACGAGTTAGCGCAATATACTAAATGAAATAAATAACCAAGATCTTATTTATTTGGAACAACTAAAAAATGAAATAATAAAAAATTCTACCATCCTAAAAATAAACCCAAGTCGTTTCCCCACACATTATTTATTAACTAAAAACAAAAAAACTTAGTTTGGAAGTTTATTGTGGTTGTTTTGGCACATACTTTCTGTACACGTAACTTATACATTTCATCTCAAGGAAAGAAAAAAATCAGAATACACTTCAGAGGTACAGGTCAATGTTCTGATGTGTATTCTACTTGTCAATGGTCTAGGACTGTAGCTATTGTAGTTAGCCAGCAATCCACAAGAGGACAGACTAACACACAAGTGCCTCTTAAATTACTAATAGTCACGGGGCAATTTTTTTTATTGACTAGGATTTTGGTGTGTTTGCCCCCTTTGCCCCTGAGAGAGGCACCGCAAAGACTTTCTCGTACTGAAAAAATTAAAAAGGTGAGAGCTAACAACTCTCCTAAAGCCAAATTGCTGTTGAATATAATCAAATTACAGTGATGATCATAGGGTACACTATGGAGTAAATTTCAACTTTTAATGTTCTTCGTTCCTCCACTTGATGCGGGTGTTGCATTCGACTTATTTTTCTCTGACGGGTTGGACGAGGGATTCCCTGTAGAGTTGTTTACAGGTTTAAGAGAGCCTGTCGGTGGTAGGCCTAGTTTTTTCCTTCTCTCCAACTCCAGTTTATCCAGTTGTTTCCACAATTCTTCTCTTTCTTTTTCTTTCTTCTTTTCCCTTTAGAAACAAATCAAATGTGATTAGTATTGTGGAAACATATTGTAATTGTAATTGTGAAGCTGGGAGAGCTAGAATTCTTGCCTTGAGGGCTCATTAGGGACTTGACCTAAATTAGCCGGGGGGGGGGGGAAGGGAGGGGTTGGAGATTTAAAATTTAGAGCTGTAAATGATGTGACCTTTCTCAGAAACGAGAACAAATATGCCCCTTTGACTAAATCTTCATGTCCCCTTTTTCAAGAATTTAATACTTAATCTGATCCCAAGTCTGCATAATTGATGATTCTCAACTATTCCCAAGAGGATTAAAAGACAAAGGCATGGTGGCCATATTGGTGGTATAGACAAAAGGACCTCATGAGAAATCTGTTGTTAAAATCAACCAGATGATGTAACGTGAAAACTAAGAATTTCATGTGGCCTTCCCTCTTCCTTGTCTATTTTTAGATGACCCACCCTTTTGGACAGCTCAAAAAATGATGACCTTCCCTCTTTCTCTACACCCCTCCCTCTGCTATTTATGACAAATCCCTGCCAGCTTTTCAAGGGAGAACTTAAGATATTCTTAGCTTTCACACGTTCCTCTGGGAATAGAATCACAAAGACGTGGCAGCCATGTTGGTGTACCAAACGACAGAAGCTGATGAAACAGGGTTTGTACAAGATCCCCTGTGAGAATTTCAAAAACTTTTCAAAAACTTTCCAAAGCCCTTTGACTTAAATTTCCAAAACCACACAAAGCACAAAAATAAAGCCAAATTCATGAATCTGAAACATTCAACATACATTTACCAATGCAAAACAATCAGCTACAAAAAAATCCATTACTTTTCCATAGCCTAGTGGATCAAAAATCAATTTTCCAAATTTTTCAAGGTCCTGGAAAAATGCATTATCAATTTCCAAAACTTTCCAAGACTTTCCAAAACCCGTACGAACCCTGATGAAAATATCTTTTGTTAACTGTACAGCAACACGGCCGTCACATGAAAACCAAGAATAGATTTGATGTCTCAAAGTGAATTTGAATAAGGACAGTCCATGAACAGCATGAGAGCAGGAGGAAATAAACAAGAAAGGAATGAAAAAAAGAATTGTGAAATTTATGGTGTTTTATTATAGAGTCCCCCCTCTGTGAATAAAGAATCTTGGTAAAATGTGATTGAACTTACTTTTGTCTATCTGCTTTGTATGAAGATGTAAGCTCATCAAACAATTTGCCATTCATTTCCATAAATGTTTTAAGGACGTTGTACACTAGAGCAACAATAGTCCTGTAAAATGGTAAAGCACACAAGTTTAATTCCCTACTTTCACATACCCCATAATGCATTGTGCTTTGGGGGGTAACTGGAAAGAAAATTGTTAGAAAACTGGAAACTTTTCATCCAGATGTTGAGTAGGTTTGCTATCATCAGTGAAACACTGACTAGCAGTTTAATCAGAGTTAATTCACACGCACAGGAAAATCAAAAATGTTTAGTGTTAACAATATTCAAATTTCTTTCTTTCTGGTTTTGGTTAATTCTGGTATATCCATAAGCATTATTATCTGCTTTTGGCCCCTTCTGATTAATCTTTGTGGTAATATTTAAGATTTCACTAGTTGTTTACCCCCCCAAAGTGCAAAGCATTACGAGGCATGCGAAAGTAGAGAATCAAGGTTCCCACTCTCTTGGTAAGACAAAATTCCCAGACATTTCCCTGACTTTTTACTGACCAAATCCCATTTTTCACTGACTTCACTGAACACAAAGAGGGTTATGTATACACCCAAATGCAAATATGGCGTCCAATTAGGATTGCTATTGTTCTGGACTAACTAGCCTCATGTTCAAGTTGAAAAACAAAAGCGTTTTCACATGTATGAGAGGCTAGCGAGTCCAGAACAATAGTTATTCAAATTGATCACCATATTTGCATTCGGTGTATGGTTCCAGGATCTCTCTAGCAAAATTATTATTTTTTGCTATAATTAACAATTATTATATGAACTGGAGGTAAATGTTCCTAAAACCACTATTCACCAATAGTGAAGAGATAACTGTTTTAGTATATACCAACTTCACAACCCAACACTAGGATTCTAGGAAAAAACAATTCATTGAGTAAAAATACAACTTTATTTTGAGAGAAGCTATATCCTGAGCTTGGGAAGTAGATATAGTCTCAAAATTCCAAGATAGCGAGCCTACAGAAATGCTTGATCTTACGAGGTTGTGAAGCTGGTATATACTAAATATTCATATTTACTTACTGATTCCAATGATCCTTTGAAATCCGATATAAACTGGAGAACATTATAGGAAGAATTGTGTTAGAATTTTCTTCGATTAAGCTCATTATGTACTCATTGTTCCAAAAGTACAATGCACGTTCAGCAACCTGAAAAATAAACAAAGTTCTTCTTTATTTGGTATAATTCTAATCTGATGTCCTGCTGCTCCAGCTGCAGTAGTTATTAGCTGGAATTCAATGTTTAAATTTGTTTTGTCACTTAAAACAGGTGTCTATTTTCCTTAGGATTCCAAGTTTATATTTCCATAGGAATTCCAGGCTTTTTACAGGTATTTCTGAAAATCCACCTTCATCTGTGCTATTAACAATGGCTCAAGTCCTTGCAAGGATTCAAAATTGAGGACTTTCCAGGTATTCTAAGGTTTTATTGCAAAGATACTTTCATCCCATTCTTATAAATAGTAATCTTGTGTCAAATTGGTAGGATACGCAATGTGTGTTGCACACATGGACTTGAATATAATCACCTGAAAGTGTGGACTAGAGACACATTTTGCTATTTGCTTGAAAAGTGGTTCCTCAATTTTCTGAAACTGTTGTGGATCAATAACATCCAGGATTTCTTCTATTTCTCCTAAAAACATGACCTGAAAGAGTATGAATAACAGTAAGTATTCTGTATAACTGGATTCTGACCACTCCAGGAACCAATCAGATTGCTTCATTTTTTGTGGTCTGCTTGCCATTATCAAAGAAAACTGGTATGGTAATAGCAGTATAGCGCCCCCTATTGACATGTCAGCTGACAAACAGCCAATAGTCAGCCATTTGTTGGCTGTTTGTCAGTGGTTTGTTGGTCATTTTGCCAGCCATTTAACAGGAGGGACAGGTGCTATTCTACAATGGCACTCTCAACAGACATGTTATCATTGACGTGACAAAACCCCATACTTATTCTTTTGTTTCTTATATATCTTTATTTGATGATCAATATTTTCTAAAATACTAAAAAGCACGTAAACAATGATAATAAAAAAAGCTAAAAGTCCAGCTTTTCATGTAATAACTATAAGCAATAATCTAGTATTTCACAGGGTCAACAGCACACCCTTGAACCCTCTTCATTCTGTTCCACTTAAGAATTTCAAACTTTAATTTGGATTAGTAAAGACAAGTCAAAATAAGTGTGTGAGTGTGTGTGTGTGTGTGTGGTCTGATAGGAATGGGTTACAGACTTCCCACATAGACAAAGATATTTTCATTTAGCTGACATTATTTACTATTGACTAATAATTCTCACCTCTTTTTGACTACTCGTCTTGGGCCAAAATTTCAACAAACCTAGAACAACCTAAGAGAAATAATGCTCTAAATAAAATATGTAATCTGATTGTTTTTGTATTTAGACAATATCTTTCAGCAAATGTTAATGTAAATAAGGTTAGAGCTAGTAAACCAGCCTTAATTGTGCCAACAGGACCCAAATAAAACAAATCTCGTTATGTAAGTAACTGTTCTAGCATTTTTGCACTAATTGCGGGTACTATCACTCACACACACTACCACTACATTAACTGTCTTAAGCATACAACTCTCAGATCACGTGTTTATTTTTACGGAGGGAGGAAAATCTCTTTCCCAAGAATGGAATGGACTTCTTGAGCTTTGGCAACTCATTTCAGGCCATGTGTCATTCCCTGTGGCTTTATTTCCAATCTTTGTTTCTCAGAAATACTTGAGGAGATACATTATAATTAATTTGTATGATACATTGTAATTAATGTGCACACAAATTTCACAAGAAGTACTGAGAGCCATTTAACCACTGGTCATATTTAATGCAGAATACAGGTATTTTAGCAGCCTGCCTACCTGTTCTGTAAGTGAAGCATCTTTCTCCAAGAACTGTACAATGCAATATGCAAGCTGTTAAAACAAACAATGGTCAGTCAGTCAGTCAATAACAATTATTTACAGAGCTCTTATGTTTAGGTAACCCAACAATTCAGAGGGCAAGATTTCCATACAAATAAATGACAAGGGATTAAACTTTTTCATATCTGCTTAAATGTCAAGACACTTTACAAACAGTGGGAAAAGACCAAGTTGGTATTTAATGGCTATTAGAAAAGAAAAGCAGCTTAAAGAAAATGTTAATCTAATCTCCATTGATAAATGGAAAAATATTTTAAAAAAAGTAATAGGTTAACTTAATACTTGTTATTAAGAAGGTTGGGTTGAAGAGTATAACGAATTTGTCTGAGTGGAATTTTCTTTTTTCTGTTCTTTTTAAGATTTTTTAGCTTCATTCTCTACGTATTCCAGATTTCCTATTAACTTCTACAAGTTAATTTTACAAACATTATTGGGTAAAGAATTGTTTACTACAAAGTTATTACAATTGTGACCATCATATAAAACAGTCTTCAGGCTGCTTCAAAATACTCTGGATTTTTAGGTGAGGCTTAATGTTTCTGGCTGTTTTCAAAAATATTCACACATGGTAGGTACAATATATTTCCTCCCTCTAAATTAAATTACTTTGAAATCAAGCAGTTTTTAATTCTGGGCTTTTTACTTTCTTACTGTTTTTAAAATTATTTCTTTTGATCAATGAATCACTGGCAGACCTTTTAAAATTTCTGGCTATAACTGCCAGCTGGCTGCTATTTTGAACGCTGGTTGTAGTCTCAAGCCTTTTATTTGATCGCTCACTTTGCTTACCCCTTCATTTATTTACTACGTATTTCTGAAGAGCTTTTAGCAAGCTCCCACAAGATGGGCTGTGATAAAATAGCCACTTAAGGAGGCTTGAAACAGTTTTTGGGTCACATACTCTTAATGACATAGAAAAAAACATTTCAAATTGCAAAATAATCCAATTTTAAACAATCCCTACCATGAGGTTTTTGAGTTATAATTCTTTAAATGAAAAACTTTGCTTACATTTGAAGTGTTCTATTGTTGTCATAGCAACGTCTTACATCATATTTTCAATTTCATTCTAATTTTTACTTTAAGCTTTTGGTCTTCTGGGTCAAGTTACTGTCATATATTAGGAATATAAAGCTTTTCTGGGGCATTTTTTGTTGGTGTAATGCCATTTCAAAAACTATTTCAAGCCTCCTGGCTTAATATGAAAGCAAACTTACCTGTGCATGATATAAGCCTAGACATTTGACTTTATGAAGAGGAATAAGGACTTTTTGTAAGAACATCTTGTGCTCAGCTTTTAGTGGAAGGGCAAAACCATTTATTATGCTAAGGAAATAAAACCCAAAGTATATTAATTTTTACTTTTGAAATAGGGTCCTAGAAAGATTGAAATTCTTTCTTATGTGTATTAAGTTTCTGGGTGTTTTTATATTTTTTATATTTTTAATTTTTTTAATGTAGTAACTATTTAAAGGAAAACAATTAAAACAGAATGTAAAAATTAAGAAAATTAAATCAAAACTAAACATCACTTGTACCTTCCTAGGATTTCTAGCAACTCTCCCACGCCATTGAAATGTTCTGTTTCAAAAATGAATCTAGAGAGGTAATGATTAAGTTTAAGATTGCCAGAATTGCCACTTAGAACCTTCAAAACAAACCATTAAAAAGACAAAAATTGACAAGATAAGGAAAAGGAGATGTCAGCAAGGGGTACTTACTTCAGGAATATGTGATTAATTTGTTTTCTAATGTAAGCCCTAAGTCCCAGAAACTTTCCATATATCCTATGGAGTACTGTCTTCAGAAAATCTCTTTCTCGAGGGTCTTCACTATCAAACAACTCCAGAAGCTAAAACAACAAGTCAAAAATACTTTATTAGCTTAATAGTTTTCTCGCACATATATAGACTTTCTTGAGTAATCATTTTAATTTTACTGGGCTTTTTGACAGACAATCTATCACCCTGGTGCTGCATACACCTTAATCCAAAATGGTATACCGTTAATCTGCATAATTCAAACACAAAGTGAATCAGTGAAATTTTGTCATCACATGGAAGACCATAGATGAATTATTAAATGTGCAAAGCTTCAAAATATGAAAATAAAGTTATAAAAAGTATTGAGCTTTAGACATGTGACAAAAGTATGAAAACGAGGCATCACTGGCCTTCTGGCTGGGTTCTCATATGAGTCCTAATTTTACATCATTGTAACTTCTTATGTATTCATGCTAGGGCACTGAAATTGTGTTTAGTTACTAATCTTGACATGTTCTTTCAATTACTGGCTATTATGACTTCAGTATGTGAGCTTAAAAAAGTATTAATTCCTTGTTCTTGGCTTGCAAGTTAGCAGTAGGCCATTTTGGAATAAGGCATATGAACCAGAGGATTTATTCTCAATATGCCATGTTATGTTATATAATTTATGAAGGTTAAAAAGCATCACATAAGCATTACAAAGAATAAGTATTGTACCATTATAGAACATTGTGGAAGAGTAACTATGCACTTAGAGGATGGGTGAACAACATCACATTAAAGTACTGGAGTGCAATAGTAGTTATTAAGAAATAGAAATGAAAGTAGCCAAGAAAAACTAAATGGATATGCATATCAATAAATCCATTTTATTCCTGCAGTTTTAGTTATGGAGATCTACATGTTTTTCATTGTATTGGAAAAATAAAATTCCTTATCAAAATTCATCATATCATACCAAATAAAAACAATGACACAAATGACACTATTATTTGATATAAAAACATTTCATATCCTTCAAAGAAAAATTAGAGGTGAAAGTGCATTACGTTTGGAAACTCTCATACAAATCCCTAAAATTTGTTTCTGACATGAACTAAGTATTTCAAGATAAAGAATTGTTGGAAATTATCTTACCTGTAGTACAAACTTTTGATCGATAAACTTCTTAGCAATGCTGGGTTGGAACTCTGGTGATTCAAGGAATCTCAAAAAGAACTCATAAACCAACTAGAAAATAAAATGTCAAGAAAATGTTGAATTCAAATAATTTGCTTCTGTACAAAAACCCTGTATATCTACTTATAAATTGCCATCAATGATTTATGAACTTTACAATTTTTCATTTTGTCATTGAATCTTACTCAAACTACTACAATATATTGAAATGAGGCAAGGGTGGTGTAGCCGTAAAACGTTTGCCTCTCACCAACGGGTTGGGTCACTGGTTCGAGCCCTGCGGATGCCACATGTGAGTAGAGTTTGTTAGATGTGTTGTTCTCTCCCTTGACACGAGGGTTTTTTTTTTTTTCCAGGTTCTCCAGTTTTCCTCCCTCCATAAAAATCAACATTTGATCTGAGAGTTGTATGTTTAAAACAGTTAATGTAGTGGTAGTGTGTGTGTGAGTGATAGTGCCCCCAAATAGTGCAAAAACACTAGAACAATTAGGCACTTAAATAAAGAGATTTGTGAGACAAATCAGATAACCAAGTTGTCAAGTCCAACCATTCTTGATCATGCAGTGAATATTTTTAAAAAGAATGAAAAAATCTAAGAGGGGGGAGTTCATCTATTAGGGGAGTTTAACAAAATCATATGGTTTATCTTTAAAATGTTGTTCAACTCCCAATCCAAGGCATGTAAAATTTTGTACCCCCTGTAACAATTTAGAAAGCCCCCATTAGGCTTCCAAAATATTATCAAATTAATCTCCAGATTTGAGGAAATCAGATACATCATTGTGTATAGGGTCAATATTCATAATAATTTGACTAACGCTGGGTAAATGTACCTGTAAATGAGGCCACGATGCCTCTAACGTTGGGTCGTCTTCTTCTGGATCAAAATCTGGATTGTCTGAAGGTGGAAGTGTTCGGAAGATATTTGAGGCCACCTGAAAACAACAACAGAAGTTGAAAACATGTGAAACATCCTTAAATATTATTCCTAATCTTTATCTTCTCATTTTGCTATAGTTTAATATTGACTTTACTCCAATGCCCTAAGTTAAACCAGCTCATTTGCCATTTTTTTAAGCTTTGTTATTATGACTTCGTGTGTATTCTGCTGGCACTGTTCAGCCAACTTTATGCTAAGGAAACAGTGCCAAGAGCTGCTCTATTTTGACAACAATGCACTTTGACACATGAATTAAGAATTAGGTAAATCTCATAATTTGTATGCACAACATGACTTTATTTCATCAATAAGAGTATGTAAGGTTAGAGTGTTAAATACACAAATTGCAATAAAAAACTTACTTAACTAATCAACGGCACTGTGAAGATCCAAGTTATAAAATTGGTACCAAGTAATCATACCCCCTAATTTTTTTGCACACTATTTTATTAATTTTCTGAAATGTCAAGCTTCAGCATTAGCCTTTTCAAAAGCAATGATGGAATTTGGGTTGGAAGTGTTAACATTTGCGATGAACTGAAAGGCCTGTCTTTAGCTGGGCCCATATTTATTGAATTGTGTTAAAGGAACAGAGTATTGGAACTTAACTCATCATAACAGGATATGTTAAACATGCTTTTCACAGTATTTTTTAATCTTTCCTAAAACAAAATTTCCATAGCACTATTAAATAATGCAATGTCCAGCTGGGTTTAAGAGCATAACCTCCATTGTACCCTTCAATTATGACAAGAACAAAACTTAAATGAGCATGAAATGGTCAACGAAATTTAAGATTGATGACAAGTTGGTAGAAAGCTACAGAAATTTCCAAAAACAATTAAACGTGGTTTAAATATCAGGTACATATTGAATGCAGCAATTAAAACATTGATTGTACTGTTTTAAAAGCATAATTGTTGTTGTATCCACCATGAATTGCAGTGTATACATTATCTGAATCTATTCTAGTTAATTTCTCATACCAATGTACCCTCAAGTAATAACATCAATTAAAACTAATATGAAAACAGCTAGTGGCACACTTATCTCTACAAAGATAGAATACTACTTCCTTGTAATCCTAAATTTAATGCCAAAATTTAAAATTTTTTGGAAAAAGATCAAGAAAACTACTGCGATCTTACAATGTTTTCAACATGAATACAAACTAAGACATTTTCCTTCCTTTAAGAACAGCTATGTGATACTAATTTAACAGTGAAGTGTTAGAAGGAAAATATCTAACCACCATAAATAATGTGTTTTTTCAGGTACATCATTTTTGATATTCCAGACACTAAAAAAAGCTTAATAGCAAGAACAAACTATAAACAATTGACAAAAATAGGAATCACTAGGCTATAACATTATTGCACTTCTTAACACATGACACCACAACTCAAGTGTCAGGGTATTTTGGGGTACTATCGTTGTGTATGGGTTAACCAAGTGCATCATAGGTTTCTGAACACACGAGTGGGATTTTGGTTGTCCTCACTTAATTAAAAAAAAAGTGGTCCTGGCAAGTATCAAACCAACCTTTAATATACACTATCGCAACCACTAACTCTAAACCTAACCAGTATGCCACAAAGTGATTTCGCTTGGTTGGACTCCTTTTTTTTCTGGTATTTAAAGTATTAGTTCATTAGTATTTGACAAAATTATGAATGTATAATTAATAAATAATATCATATAGAACGAGGTATACATGAATAATCATCGGAATCAATTTGCATATGAAAAATTTGCATTTGAATAAGTTCCCCTGAGGATTCCCGTACATGACAATACTACCTATTTTGGTACTTTAAAATGACTAATGGATGTGGAAAAAAACTATTATTGCAATACATGTATCTGAACTGCAGAACTGTAACTTATCTTCTACATTTTTTGTACCTTCTAAATTTTTAGACAGTCTTACCCCAAGGAACCCTCAAATCTGGTCATTAATGAGCACTATTTGATGTCCAGACATTTGGTTTAAACTGTTGGATTTTTAATCTCAAAAGCATGGATAAAAGTTTAGTTTCAGAGACATAAGATGTAGATAAAAATCATAAATTCTAAATGTTAGCTACTTAATTTTGATATAAAAAGAATGAAAATAATCTAAGATGATCATGGCCTTAGGGAATCTAAAATAAAGCTAACAGTAAAACAGATTAGCTTTGACAACTTGCAAAAACAACCATGTTTTAGTCCTAATTTGACTACAAATCACAAATGCAATTTTAAAATAGAGTTTTGATTAAATATGAATAGATTTTGAACATCTCTAGCTCAGTCAATGATCATTACTTCAAATTTGCTATGGGTAAAGTTTAGTCTTTGTACAACACATGTAGCTGCAATTTAGTGGACCAGACAACCTTAATTATCAACAGAACAATACTTATGTAGTATTTCTGACGTGAGACAATAGAGAAAATTCCTAGTCACCTGTAGTTAATTAATTCTTTTGATTCAAATTCCTCTCAACTAGAACAGCATTCATGGAGGTGAATAAAAACAATTGCTAAATCAAACTGATTATCTTCCACTGTTGATTTAGTTCATATTCTTGCACTCTCTTTCCACTGTTTCACTTACAACTTTCAACTTTAGTACTCTATAACCACAACCTACAGTTGCAAGGGTAAATATCCACACAAACCTTGCATAAATCACCATGTAAGTAAGCAACTGATGTGAAGGACAACATTGCAACACTATCTAATGTGATGGACAATGTTGCAACGCTATTATTATGTAGTATTGGTAGTATTTCTGATACGAAAGTGTGGCAAAACTAGAGTGAAAGTTGTTTTTGACAGAACAAGGATTAGATTATCTTTAAACAACTCCATGTTGACAGTAGGCAAAGTGTCAAAATGAAGATAGATTTTACAGTATAGACTTAATATATTCACAAATATACACAAAGAAAAGAGAGAATCTTGTGAAGGAGAGATTGGACGTTTGATAAAGAACTCCGAAACTGTTAATCAAATTAACGACAGGAAAAACCAACAACACAAGTTATTTCAGTAAACAAGAAAAACGCTTTTCATTTCGAGAATTTAGAAGCGCTTGCCTACTTCCGCTCCAATAAGTTCAGTATCAGTGTGATAATATTATGTGATCTTATTCCATGGAGTTTTACACATCAGAAAGAAGATAGAAGGCAGTGAAGTAGTTTGAAATCTTTGGCGGCGGGTCAAAACACGTTGGCTCACAACACAAACATTCGACTACTAGTTTATTTACGCAAAGAGCGTATCAAAATGTGGACTCTACTGATCTGTGTTTCCGACGTATCATTTGAAATATTCCTCTAAAACTTCACATTATCAATAACACTGATCCGGGAAAGCACAAATAACAACGAACTCAAAACCAGCCTCTTCGAAGAAGGAGAATTAAACAAGTCTTGAGGAATAAAAGCCTTTACCTGTCATCATCATGTACGTACGTACATTCTTTACGAATTAAATTCGGGTAACAAAATGCTACTCAGAATTTTCTATTTACCGCAGAGTTAGTGATCGCTATAGCAGAGATGAAGTACGAGTTCCCTTTAGATAAGGAAATTCAGGTTCACTTGACATCATCTCTGATATTTCGATGGCAATAACTTACTCTAGAGACAAATTATATTACTGAAGGCTCGTGTACAAAATCTGCCCCACTGAAGTTCACAACTCCACCTCGAACTCACCATTTTGACGACTTCGGGGTAGATGGCCTCTGTCAAAATCCCTCTTCCAGACGTGATATAGTCCACTAATTCATTTAGAGTAGCTCTTTTGATTTCTTTTCCCTTCAGTTCAGCGACTGGATCCATAAAATCGAAACCTATGGAACACTGCTGTAGTTTCTTGGTGAACAACTCCTGTTGCTCGGCGGGCGGCGAATCTAGTTGTAAACAAGATTGGTCGATTTGAAACCAAGAAACAGAGCAAAAACCATCTTAAATGACAAACTAAGAACTCTGTGAGCATTTACAGAGGCCGTTTTTCACCTAGGATAGGTTACCTTTGAGTAAATTAAGTTGCTGAATTTCTACATTGCCTTTACTCCGAAACCTTGACGATCCTTGTTGCTTCTTTTGAGGAGCCTTCGGCTGTTTGCGGACGGATTTTCGATGAAACGGGTCTGGATTTGGGGGAGAAGTACCACTTGCAGCTGCAGGAGGAGGACCTACTCCTGCCCTCCTGGCCTACAATAACGAGCAGACACAGGCAAAAAACTAGATTTAGAAGGATAGTGATGTTTGCACAGACACAAGGGTCTTACCATAACGACAACAGTACAACCACCTCAAACTCTCATAGCACTCACTTCCATAGTTTCCAGTTCCATTCTGTGAGTTGGAAAAACGCTGTGCGATTCCCTGATGGTAGAAGGGAAATCGCTGGTCGGTTTGGCCGTATGGTTACGTTTTGGTTCGTTAAGATAGAACTATATTTTTCCAATCTTTAGTCAAAAGAAGTGAACTTCCTCCAAAAGCTTGTTGAGCGATGGCCGTACAATAAACAAATCGCTTCTGATTGGTCAACTCATTGCCGCCATCTTGAAATGCCCGGATGTAAGTCTTTTCTATTGACGTCAGAGCACCAGTCGGCTAACTCAAAGGCCAGGTGGCATCACGGGATATCCTTGTTACCTAACACCGGGTGGGAGGCATTATTGACATTTTTAGGGCTTACTGGAAATTTTCTTCATAAATCAGGATATAATATTTCATTAGAAAGAGATAAATGAAATAAGAAAGCGGCGGTTTATCAGTAGTTGTGAGTCAATGTTTCTAGTCCTAATAGTCGTGGGATGCCAGAGACAATGCGTGGTTAAATAAATTCTGTTGGTATCGGGCCAAATAGTAGTTATTTTCTTTTATGATTATGTATGACACAGACACAACGCGCGCTCTGATTGGCCAAAGCCTATGAACTATTTTCCCATGGGCTGCACGCTCGTGTTATAGTTTTCCAAGCTATATTATAAATCAGTTAGACAACACAATGCCAGACGCCCGTGGCAGTTATAGACGCAATGGAGGAAATATAGAGAACTCTAACATACTAGAGTCCCACTTAGCCTCGTGACACTCTTACGCTTTTTAATCGTTCTTATAATACATAATAAAAAATTACTTTCTCCGTAATTGCTTTTGTTTAGCAGCGTTTTTGACCGAAAAAAATACGATTAAAATGTAATAAAATGTCAGCACGCCACTTTTTTCTCCGTCATTTACTTGCATACCAATCTGAAGTGCAGTAATAATCTATTGCCATAGCATCGTAGTATCTGGCCTAGTATGAATAATAATGAATCTTGAATAATTCTTGGTGCTGGTAGAATACTCAAAAGTTAAAAATTGGTTACCTTAGAGGATATTTTTGTGCAATTTTTGATAATGTTTGATAAAGAAATGTATAAAATAAGATTAATTTTAAAAAAATCAATTTTGACGTTGTAAAAATCCACACCCCTAAGGTCGCCATGGTACCAAAATAGCGCGTTTGAAGGCCGGGCTGCAAAGCTACACAAAACAAAATGGCGGACTAACAGAAGAAAACATGGTTCGAAGTGAGTTAAAACAAGAGCTTTATAGACAAAATAACCTTGGTATTTGGACGTTTTTCCTCAACGAAATATTTTTAAACTTTGTACATTTGTTTTTCAGTTACAGAGGAGTTGCTACGCAAGCGGGCAGAGCATAACAACTGCGAGATCTTCACACTTGAAGAGATTTCTCTGCACCAATCTGATATTGAACGGTAAATGAAATATTCCCAGTAGAATAAGTCATCTATGCAATGAAGGTTTTAATTTCAGAGAGAAAAGGCAAATTGCAATTACAAGAATTATTTTTCCTGAATTTGTCAAATGAATTTTAAAAAACACAGTCAAAGTTAATCAATAACTTTCTAACAATTTTATTTTGGTTTTTATTTAGAATTGAACTGTTAGATAAATTCTGCAGAGATTTGAAGATCTTGTACTTACAAAGCAATCTAATACCCAAAATAGGTAATCAATTTAATTGGTTTAGAAATTGGGTTTTTTGTGTTTTTTGCTAGCTGTAATAAAGGTAGTAGTTTTTAGGGTGGGGGACTCCTAGATTCATGTATTATAATAACGAATACCATTTGATTTGATTTTAGAAAATGTTGGACGACTGAAAAAATTGGAATACATTAATCTTGCTCTTAACAATGTGACAAGAGTAGAAAACCTAGAAGGTAATGTGAAGATTTAAAATTGGCACGTTTATGGGAAGAGGGTTAATTTAGGGGAAAAGTTCCTTAATACTCTCCATATCACTAGAAATCGGATTCATTATTAGTTCACCATCAATGTAAGGGATGGACCCAGGAATCGTAGAAAAGGTGTCAAGAAAGGGGGCTGGAAAACTTCTGCATTAGAGCAACCTGTATGAACTAACCAAAGGAGGTCTGGGGAATGCCAAAATAAAAAGGGGGGTGCAGCCCCTTGGGACCTCTTAATCTGTCCATGATTATTTTGACATTATACAGTGATATTAATAGATGGTCAGTACCCAGTACACATCTATTGATTTTTAGTATGAACCTACTAATGGTATATCACCAATCCTGCATTCTGATTGGCTACTCTACTAGAGGTCTATTCATGATAGCCTACTAGTGGCAAAAAGTGCTGGTTTTTGAGAAAAATAAATGATTTCAACTCAATTTAAAATTTAAAATTTTTCTGACTTTTTTTGATATTTTTACAAATAGACGTTTCATAAAAAACAAGATAAATTTTATATACATGACACCTGACTTCAATTTCAAGATATTCAATCTAAAATTGTTTACATCCATTTATTTGACCAACTAGTAGGTTTATACTAAAACAATTAGACCTCTCAGCCTCATGGACTACAATTCAAAGCACCCATTTGGCCTATAGCCTTATGGGCTATTGACTATTCATAGTCCATTCACCCTCAAGGTCTAATTGTTGAGTAATATAGCGATGTTCATGGGCATTTGGTAAGTATGAGAGAAGCACCAGAGGTGCATAAGTTAAATTTACAAGTGGGATTGTGGCTTCATGAATGCTTACCAGCCAACCAATTGCATCCAATTAACTGAAAAAAAAAACACTAAAAAATGCTTTTCAACAAAAATTTCAAAACACTGCACATGTTTTTCTTGATCATGTCAGTGTTAGACCATCAAGTTATGGATGAAGACCCCTTGTTCATTTTTCCAAGTAAAATTCATATATTAAGTAATATGAAATCCTGGGGTATTAGGCTTCACTTATACTAATACTTTGTCCTCAGGATTTTCAATATGAGAAGTCATATGACTAAGTATATATGAAAAAAGAGTTTTATATAGGAAAATAAAATTAGAAATCTTGAGTGAGAAGTGTTTTCTCAATGAAACCATTTAGTTTATTTTAAAACCCTCCACAGGATGTGAATCTTTGCAGAAGCTGGATTTGACAATAAATTTTATTGGTGAACTGACAAGCATTCAGTCACTGAGAGGAAATTATAATTTGAAGGAGCTGTGAGTATCTAAAGATAGTCAAGTGTTTTATTTTTACTTTCCTTTTTGCCAGTGGTATAATTGTGCGGTCACAGATTAAATTTAGTTTTAATCTTCTTTTTCTTTTTTTTAAAGAGGATTTTTTCTTTAGTATTTCTAGAAAGTCTCACAATGTCTTTCAAATCCACTCAAAAATTGAATTTTGTCTTCTTGAATTACATGTTACTATTTTCACTGATTAGGAAAAACGTCTTTGTTTACAGAATGTTTAATTAAGCCAGCCCTCACATGAAAGGATGATATTATTATCATGCTGAGACTGGGCTAGGCTGGGGGGTACAGAGGGAAGAAAAACATTCTGTTATCAGTCTTCTAGTGGTGTAGAAATTTTTTAAGTACCATGTTACCCTTGACAACCAAGGCTATGCATTTGACTAAGTATAGTATGTATAGTAACCTTTGATGTAGGTCTTCAATAGTAAAGTATACTGGTATATCAGAACTTTTTGAGTTATTGGGGTTTATGTCAAATGCATGGTTATACACTGTACATTGTACAGATCAGAATGGATTGCATAATGGTTGCTAGGGCACCTTGATACCTTAAGTGTGAGGTGGAAGACCATAATCTTATTTTCTGATGCATTAGGCATCAGAAAGAAAGAAAGAGAGAGAAAGAAGGAAAGAAAGAAAAGAAAGAGAGAAAGAAAGAAAGAAAGGATGTAATTTTTATTGCTATTAAATGAGAAACAAATATCATGGTTGTACCTTGTCATTAGATATCTGACTGGAAATCCTTGTACAGACTTTGAAGGCTACAGAGAATATACCATTGCTACACTTCCTACTCTAAAGACTCTTGATGGAACAGAAATTGACAAGTCAGAGCGTATTCTGGCTTTACAGGTGAGATTTTTAGTATAAATTAAAGGAATGATAAACTTGCAGTACATGGAGTTGTGGATCTGCACATGAGTCATGCATGCATACTATAACTCTGGGACCATAAGGCTGGGGGGTTCAGGAGGGCTACAGCCCCTCTAATATTTATTTTGCCATTTTGAATTGGTTTAGTTTGACTACTCAATGTTGCAAATAATGAATCTGTTTTTGTGTATGAAAGAAAGTTGAGATTTTAGCCACCCCAATCCAGAACTTGCTCTTGCCGGTCCCTGTGACTGACCAGTTAAAGAGTGTAAGTTAAATGAATGACCAGAAACATATTATGTATATTAAGGCTCTTTCTTGGTAGTTTAGTTTCTTTAACTGCATGGATTATGTTGTTGATTTTCAAATAGGATCATAAAAGTGTTGAGGCTAAAATCCAACAGCAACAGAAGGAATATCTACAAAAACAGGTAAGCAAGCTTATAAAACAGACATGTAATACGTGTGCAGGTAATACTACGTCTATGCTGATTGTACTTTTTAACATGAATGTTGTAGGAAGCAAAGAAAAAGGAGTCTGAAAATGAGTTGAAAGCCAAAGAAGAGAAAAAGAAAACTGATGAGAAGTTAAAGGAAAAGAGAAAAGACAATTGGTACACTGATATTCCAGGGTGAGACATTTTGAAATATTTATAAACTGGGTTAGTGAAAATGAAACATTTTGAAATTTTATCTTTGGTGGACTCCCATACAAAAATGGGCAGGGCATGTGCAGTGCCCCTACAAAATTCTTAAAACTACCACTAAAAAATCCCATCTTTTTCTGGTTGGCATGGCAGCAAATAACTGACATCCCCAATTTGTGGTACGGGAGTCCATTTCTGATCCCCCAGATTTTATTTTATCTGAAACTAATTTGTGAGCTACATATTAATATGGTTTATAAACTGTTCTCAGATCCTCCCATCATTCAAGAAGGGATACCTAAAATATGTTACCTGTTACCTTCCTACTTCGCACCTCATATTAGGCCTCTGTTATGCACCTCCACTTCTCTTGGTCCACTGCATCCTTCCTTGCCTCCTCCCATGATTTCCAACCCCCTTCCTCTCTCTCCTTTTCTACCATTCTCTGCCAGGTGGTCTTTGGCCTTCCTCTTCTTTTTCTCCCTTCAGGGGCCCATGTCAAAGCGGTTACATTATCACTGTTCTTATCTTTTCTGAGTATATTGCCTATCAATTTCCATCTTTGTCTCTTTATATCCCTGCTCAAAGGCTCCATCTCCACTCTCTCCAGTAGCTCTTCTGTACTAACATGGTCCTGCCATCACACCCCCAGCATCCTTCGTAGACATTTGTTTTGGAAAACATTGATTTCTTTATCATCACTTTTGTTCATCTTCCATGTTTCACAACCATACAACAATACCGGAATACCTAAAATATGTAGACACACTTTTATTTTACAGTGGTAATGAGCAAAACCATATATCAGCTATTTCAAAAAAGCTTTACTGGGTGAACAAGAAATGGTAATTATTGATTGGTGATTGCACAACTAAAAGGAACTGTGGAGCAGCAAGAATTTCTTCATATAAATTCCTATTGCTCCACAGTTCATTGTTTGTGCAACAACCAATTGCCACTTGCCAGTTGCCTTTTTTGAAATAACTAGCAGTGCTTTTGGAAGAGCAGACCAAGGAAAATAAAGTTTTTGCTGAATTTTGAATTGTTGACATAAATGTATTTGATTTTGAATTGCAGGGAGAGGGAAAACTTAAGGGAAGATGATGAAGAGGATGAAGTAACAGCAGAGAAGAGGTACTAAAAGTATCTAGAGAACTGATCAAAGCTATTGGGTACTAGAAACCACAAACTAAAGTGGCATAAAGTATGCTGCTCAAATCCACCACTTTTTGCCACTGTTTATGTGCTTCAGAGCCAGCAATTTCCAATTTTTTCCCTCCACAAAAATTGAAACTTATGAATTTAAATGACAATCAATAGCCCACTTCCAAGATATGCTTTTGCTTGTTACACACAAAGGTTTTAATTTAAGGCTTAGTGCTAAATTATAAATCTATTCTTTTCTCCTGTCATGAATCACTGAGCATTATTCATGAAGCCTCACATTGAAACCTTTGTGTGTGATAAGCAAAGCATATCTCTAATAGTGGGCTATTGCATTGTATTATTGGCCTTTTGCATTGCCCTTTTACATTTGATGAGAAAGTGGCCTCTTAATTAAAATAATCTCCTATTAGTTAAATTATCAATGTTGCTGTTGAAATGAAAACTTCTTTATGCTTTTGAGTTATTTTTAATGTTTTGTTCAAAATAGATTTTGGGAAGAAAAAGTTGAATATACACCAGAATCAAGGTTAGAGCTGCACAAGCATATTGAAGAAAAGAGAAAAGCAAAGGAAAACAACAAAAATAAGTAAGTCAACATTTTTATCAAATGATGAAAATTAAAATTGAATCTTGCATGGGCTACTTCCAATTGGATGGAGTGCTGCCAGCATGAGATGAAAATAAAAAAATTAAAATACTTTTTGGTTCTTTTCGTTCTCCCATCTCTTTATTCATTTATTCATTTCTCATATCAGAGGATTAGACAGCACCAAAATCAAACAAGTGACTCGCTTTTTTGCTGATGATGGAAGACCATTGAATCTTAACCAGGGAAAGTAAGTTGTCAGCAATAAATTTAAGGTTTTTAAAGAAAGTTTTTAATTCACATGGGCCACCAGCAATTTAATGCTTCAAAATACAGGCCCTGGGATGAATCCAGACTTTTTTGCAAAGTGGATAGTTGTTCTGGTCCAAGAGTGCTCATCAGTAATTTCTTTTCTTGTTTGTCATGCCCTTTGTCTTAATTTATTCAATATGAAGTCCCAAGGCTCACCATGGTGGTTATAGCCCTCCAACTACCCTCCATTACTCTAACTGATTCCTCCTTGGGAATGAGGCCAAGTGCTATTCCTGAACACAAGTCTGACCATAGTGTTCATTTCCTCACTCTGAAGATGAATTCCACTCAGGTTGTCGAAACGTCTGATGTCAAAACAGTCTTTCTCAAGACTACACTTACACCCAGATGATCACACAACACCAACGTAGTGTTCACTAATAGAATGTATTCTCTTGAATAGGAGAGAGGTTAGTTACAGTGTGAGAACTTTAACCAGGGTCACCAAGAGTTTTTCAACCAATCACAAGCTGTAACTAGACAAAAACCATGAGGTGACCCCAGTTGAAATTGTCACATTGTAGAATGTCATATTAGTATTTGTGTTAATTATAGTTTCTTTATTGAGAGAATTATTTCTTTACTTGCCAAAAATACAGATGGGATTTCCACCTGCAAGATGATGAAGAGAGCAACACATTTACACTGGATTTTTCTTGTTACAAGTAAGAGAACAGCTGTTTAAAAAAAAGGAATACAAATTAGAGTATTAGAATGTAATGAGAACTGAAAATTCAGAACTGCAGTCTTCAGAAATGGAATACAGGGTTGATGGGTCCTCAAAAGTCTTATTCTATGATGATGTAAAAAATAATGTACAAAATTTGACACTTGATGGTAAGATGTTGTGCTGTATTTTTCTGCTGTTGTAGACATATTGAGACATCACTCATGGATGTAGATGTTCAACCACGACACATCAGAATCACAGTCAAAGAAAAGGTAAAGTTCATGGTGATTAAAGAGTGATTTGGACACATAGTTTCCTCAGTACAAGTTCACTAGAATTGCAGGCTGTGAATGTTCTTTTTGCTTCAAGGTTTTTCAACTTGCATTGCCAGAAGAAGTGAACCCAGACTCAAGCACAGCCAAGCGGTCTCAAACTACTGGTCACCTCCTGGTTACCATGCCAAAGGTACATGGAAATTAACAACCATGAGGATTTGAGGACTTGTTTAAAAAATGTTTGAGAAAAAGGTCAAAATCCAACAGTCGTTTGGCTAACTGAGGATAATGGTTCGAACATGAAATAATTCATTATCTGTAATTTACTTTAGCCTGTTTGTATTTTTAAATAACACCCCATTGACATCATCTCATTTGCATTTCTAAATCTTTAATCCTTTATCATTTGGAAATGTGTGGGTGCACAACCAATAAAAATGAACAATAGGCCTCAACCATAATGATATTTTGTACGCACACTCCCAGGAATCCTTTCGGTAGCTTTTTTTGTCATGTTAATTTTCACTATTGTCTTATAGTATTCTCAAAGGAGTTTTAACATTTGAATATGAAAAGAGATTTTGAAAAGGATTGTGATAGTTTAGGTATAAAACGTCATAAGGGTTTAGGTCTATATTATCAGAAACGTGAGGGAGAATGGATTTTCAAAATATGATCATAGAGTTGTTAGGGGCACTTTCAGTTGTTCATATTTTTTATTACTAGAATTTTGTAAAATCTTTGCAAAATTGAATGTTTGTTGTTTGAAAAATGCATGTGATTCATCTGTGTGGTGTGATATTCAACACTTCATTAGTGTTAACAAATGTTTTTTATAATTATGTTATTCAAAGATGAAACAAGTTTTAAAGCCTCTTAAAGACTCCTGCAAAGCAGTCCACAAACCAGCTGCCAAACATGGAAACAGCAATGGTAATACAACAACAAAAGTGATTGATAAAAGGTATTTTCATATGTATAAACTACAAAGATATTTTAAATTGGAAATTCTTGCAATACTCCAGTTTTAGTTCTCTGGATTAACCCTGATTTTGTGTAAAATTTTCATTTTGCAATGAAAGTTTGAGGATCTCAGTGGTATATTTAAGTTTCTTTGCCTTATGTTCTGTATCTGTTAATATCTGGGAGACTGAAATGCTAATGACTGTAGCAAAGGCAGTTGTATTTTACATTTGAAAATCTGCTCCACATCTTGACCAAAAATGTTTACTTATCATTTCATTTTTTAGAACACTTCATGAAAAACTAGAGATCAACCCTGAAGCCAAAAATGATATGGACTTTGGAAACATTGTCAACTCAAATTTAAAAGCAAAGTTGACCATTCATGAGAAAAAAGTGGACCAAGATGCACACAGTGAAGAGAAACCTGATGAAGACTTCATTGATGATCCTGAAGTACCTCCCCTGATATAAAAACTCTCAACACAATTGGATGTCTTGACTGCCCAACACAATCCATCCATATATGCAGATTCTTGATTGCTTGAAAATTAAGCATTCTTGTACTTGTGCTTGGGAGAATGAAAGCAAGGATAAAAGCTCAATCACACTGGACACTAGAATTAGAAGACAGCAACTGAAGTCCCAAGTTTATAGGGTCATATCTAAAGAGGGCTGTTAGATATAAATATCCACAAAGATTGCATCAAACAGTGTAACTGGAGGATTGAAAACCACCATGTCACAAACCTTACAGGAGAAAAAATTCAGAACCAATATTATATCTTCTCATAAAGAATTGTCCTCATTTGCATTTAACTTGGATTTTCTCAGCCAAAATTACTCAATTCATTTTAAAGATCAGTACAACATGAAAATATAGTCCAAGACATTTCATAAGTGATATAACGTATTCTCGATCGACCTTTATGGGCATAAAATATTACTCATACTTTATATACTAGTCATACTTATCAGTAACGGAATTGAGACCTAGCTTTTGTTCTTAAAAAGGAATCTGAATGTGCCAACGAAGTGGTGAGATTTAAAAGAGAGTATTTTAGGAAGAGTTTGATTTTAGGCAATGGAAGTCGAATGAGAAATATGCTTCGTGATTGATCACCGAGTTGTTTTCTGGAAAATTGTGAGCAGCAGCCAATTCATCGCGTCACATAATTAGAAGAAACTCACAACGAGAAAATTCCCATGGCTAAAAATAACGATTCCCATGCCTAACGATTTTACAGTGTAAATTTGTCTCGCGAAATGTTAAGAATAGAACTAGCCTTTACACAAAAACTGGTTTAACAGGTTTCTCAAAACCAATACCAAGCAAAACTATGCACACTTCCTTATATGGAGTGTAATCTAGTCAAACCTGTTTAGAACAATAGAAATGATGCACTTCCGTAACAAACTCAAACTCCTCTATGTTTGCCAACTTCGTTGGCAATTACTTGCAACTTTAAAAGAGGTGCATCTAATTCATTCTGAAAGCTTGTCATAAATAATTAAATATGCTCACTCTATGAAAAAGTATTTATTTTTATATGATTTTCAGCAACCATTTTACAACAAAGTCCCTCAATTTACATTTTCAAATCAAGAGAGGGCTGGTAATGTGACTTGGATTTTGACTTGTAAAGTACTTTTGTGTGATACTAATTGTTTACATGAAATAAAAATGAGATTTCATTTTAATTACAAGGCTACAAATTAGTGCCAGTCACCAGACATTTGTCTAGTGAATTTAAGGTTTTGACTGTTGAATGATCAGTCTAGCCAGACATGCTGACTGGGACACACAACTTTTATTTATATTGAAACGTTCTGTCAAAAAAATTTTTGTCTGGCCAGACTGGCTGCATGTCTGATGAAACCTTGTCCCTAGCCTGACATGTGACAGGTTAATAGAAAAAAAATTATTTGCAGCCTTGCCATTATGAAGTTTTATGTAATAAATAGATCAAACATGGTTAGGGTTAGGTTGGTGTTTCATCCAGCATCCCAACAGAACAAGAAGTGGGTTGAAAAAACAAGGCAGTACCAAGAAATTTTCTTATTCTTAAAAGTTCTATTGCAAAATCAGTCTTCTACGAAAGAAAAAAGCAAGAAATATGGAATAAAAAGATAAGTCCTAAGAAAACTTACTGAACAAGGACGCCACAATGTTTAGATCTGTGTACTTAGCCTCAATGCCATGCACAACCCACTAATTAACTTAATTATTAAAATAGGCCTAGTGGCTGTTTTCTTATCACCCAGAAAGCATTTTAATTTGGCTCATTTGCATCAAATCTGAGGCACACTTTGCATGAACAAAATAGTATTCAGTGAAGGATAACAAGTTATTGTTTCTATGCAAAATGCCCCTCAAAGTCGAGGATAAGAAACCAGTGAATTCTGTAAAAGAAAACCCTTCCCTAGATTATTTCCAGATTACTCAACACAGCTTGCTGATGAATAATACTGGATCAGAATATAGGAGTCCATATTGTACTGACCCTAAAAAATTTTGTCCTGCCCTTTGCCAACCATAATGCAGGGCACGAAATTAATGCTCACAAACTTGCAAAATGCAAGTGAAATTTTGTATTTAGAGAGTAAGAAAAAAGTTAACTAGCTAAGTTTTGTGAGTATGACCACAACATGAGGGATTTTAAATTTTGCTACTGACTTTGAAATTTTTGCTAGTGAAAACAAAACTTACTAGCAAGGTTTTTCTAGTGGGTTTAAAAGTTAATTTTGTGCCCTGTAATGCAGGAAAAGATTCACAACCAAATTGAGATGATGGAAATTGGCAGCCACTTGAAAGTTGATGTATTATGCACAACCTTAGGAAATCTCCATCACAGACCTTTTCTGAGATACTGTACCAAACATTGAGCATTCTTATCTAGCTTTCATACATGGAGGTTATCTAGTCTGGATAAGAGGGTGCTGAGTTAATTTTCACATTTGTATGGACAGAGCCATAGGCAAGGGTCTACACAGATGAGAAAAAATTAAGACCAATATCCCCCTATCTAGACCAAAAAGGCTTGGTAAATGGCAGGAACATTGGTCCAGAGTGCAGGATACTGATTACTCAGGGAACCAATTAAACTGTTCCATTCTGAAGTGGACCAGCTTGCCATATAATAAAAAACTGATTGTCCCTCTTCTTTGTACACAAGCTATACCAGAGTGCATACCATATTATTAGTCTAACAGAGAAAAGTCCTATGCCAGGCAGTGACAATTACATGTACAGCTTGTCTACTTTGAAGATTGTTGTATGGTTCCTTCTGTTTAATCCAAAGACTCTCCTTCTGCTGAAATTTTCTGAAGACAATGAAAAAAGGTATCAAGATTGTAAATTTTTGTCAATCAATCTTTTTTTAGTCTAGTCCTTTTTTACCTTCTTTTCCTTAATATATATTACTGTCAATAATTTAGTTCATGGATAAGAGCTTGTTCATTTTTAAAATTTTTACCTTTAGGTGTAATTACGAACCCGCCTAGACTAGCTAAGCTATTTGTGGGTTAGTATGAATAGTGATATTGTTAACTTAAATTTTGTAAATAAATTGTATTGCATTGCATTGAAACTCATACTAAATTTCTTGTATGTGTGAAATTAAATCAATTTCCATGAGAAGCAGTTCTGTCAGTATCTGACAACTGGCACATTGGACAGGGAGTTCTCAAGACCCCAGAGTCCCCTTTTCTTACTCTCCCACTCTTCTCAAAAGTGTCTTTACAACCAGTAATTCTAATTTTTTGATTCACAGGTAAGATAGACGAGTTAAAATATTCAAAAGGATCATCAAAAAATTGAACAAGTTCAACATTCAAAATTCATATAATGACAACTGCTGAAGATACCTCTGTTTATTATAATCAAAGCACAAGCTTTCTTTAAGTTAGTTTATTTACCTGTTCTGTGACTAATTTCAGGTTGTCTAAATTATCCAACAACATCTGGAATACTGGCGGAGGTAAAGTAGACCTGAATAGCTGTAGCAGTTGTTGAGGTTGTCCACACACTGCTATAGCATTGGTCAAGTGCTTGACAGTATTATTGTAATCCCCTGTAAAGAACAGTAGAACATGAACTTCAATGCAATGGTATATCCTTATGCGATAGAACATATTTTGTAGGATATCCCAATCCCAATTTAAACCAACAAGTCACGCATGCCAATCTTTCACTAAGCATTTAATAATTTTTATTCTTCTGGTATACAAATTCCAACGTGTGTAAATAAGTATTTATAGTTTCATCCTCCAATGTTGTAACACTGACGATGGTGTTTGGCAACACCGAAACATGTTTAAAATAAAAACTATGGTGTTGATACTCAAAATATTTTGTATGAGTGGGAAATGATTTGGTCAGCTCATTATTATACTTCACTATGACTTTGTGTTGTTATTGGCTTATTGAAATGAAAACAATGGGAAGTCATTTCAGTGTCTTATGGTAAGTCATATTGTGTCAGGGACCATAAAGGCCAGGGATATATAGCCCCCTACTTTTTTCCCAAATCTACATTAATTGTAACACTTTCAAAGGTGCTCTGTGATCCCTGTCAAAACTTGCCCACCCCACACACAATTTCAAAGGTGCTCCATGGTCTCTGTGTGCACATGTTGTAAGTCAGTGTCATATTTCCTTATATGAAAACTGTCAGAGTACTTTCACTCAATCACACAATACATTCAATATTCTACACATACTCTTAACTAACATGTTGATTTTTGCAGAGGGAGGAAAACCAAAGAACACATCTAACAAACGCTATTCACATATAGCATCTGTATGGCTCAAACATGTGACCCAACCCACTGCATTAGTCACAGCTATGAAAGGTGAATCTTTGACCACTATGCTACCCATGCCACCCACAGATTTCCATATCAACATCACCAGTCATTAGGATGCTGAACAGCAAGTAATAACAAAGCAACTTACTGCTTGAGAAAATTAAGGGCTATACAGTTACAATTCAAATTTACATTAATGATACCAACCAGAGAAAACAACAAAGATTATGAGATTTACCTTGACTTAGATACGTCTCTCCAATTTGTACTTCCTCTAGAAAGAATTTTTGTACTGCTGCAGCATCTGACAAGTCAGGTACTCTCGACTAAGAGATTACAATCAATAAGTTTCATTACATGTATGAACTAATGTATTTCAAAAGTGATTAAATAAAATAAAATAATTTTTTGATGGCAATGCTAACCTTAATATCAGATAAATTTTCTGATTGTTTCTGCTGTTTTGCTTTTCTTCTCCCTAAATACAAAATAAGCATTAAATTAAACCTAAAAGTGGCTTGGTGGCTTCCTAGTTTATGTAAGAGATAAATACCAAGAACAGAGGCAATAAGCCACGTAAAGCCCAAGGGTTTTTGTAGGCTTATTGCTGACGTTCGAGGTATTCATGTGTCTTATTGTATACCTAAAGAGGTTTTCACAATCCAACAATTCTCAAGAGAAAACAATGCAGTAATACTTGCACATTAATAAATCGTCTTCATCAGTAATAAGAGCATGCATAGAAGATAACTACATCATAGTGAATGCTTTGAGTCATCTCACATGGAAAGGGGGATGCCAAGAAATCACGTTATGAACCTTGGTCTCGCAAACTTTCAAGCCGTGAGGGCGGGGTTGACTATAAGCCAAGTTCTCACCAATAGACTGCCAAATAAGTAGTCTTTAGTTGAGATGTGCTTCGCAATCCTTCCTCAGATACATTGAATTTGTAATTGGGAACAAATTCCTCATTACAAATTCAAGGGTACTCACAGGCAGCCCAAGGTATGTTTCTGTGTATGTTTTATAAGAGAATGTATGGCAGTCATGATACAGATTTCAAAAAAAA